>JAHWLE010000368.1:0-10682 GCA_024679135.1 Phytophthora foliorum | reverse complement strand
GTACATTGAACCGAGAGTTCGTTGAGGCTAATCCAAGAAGTTGGAGTGGCCAAGAGAGTGGGAGCGACAGAGGAGTGTCGTTCTATATATATATACTAGGGACCCGAGCGTCCCCGTACATATTTTACTACCCGCCGAGGTTTCACCTTGGCAAACCCGTACGAGGCTTGACAGCCGGTACCATTCCTTCTGAGGGACTGCGGGGGATCGCGCGAAAGCGCAATATTGCGTCCTAGCCTTGCTCGTGGCTAGTGACGCAGGTATTCGGGTTGACCGAAAACAACTTGGGTATACAGAGGCGCTTACAACCGACCCGATGCAAGGGATCGTTCCTGGTCTTCAGGTATTGATCCAACATTCGCTGACCTTTGCGGGGAAGCGTGTGTTGTTGGTGGGAGTCATACCGTTTGGTAGCGAAATTTCTGCGTGTTCCTGCACGACACAAAGCTATACTCCTTTCGGCTTCGTGCTGGGCGTTTCAAGGCGCCGACGCGATCCAGCATCCTGAATACAGCGCTGACGAGCGCTGTCGATGCAGCTGTCACTGCTACCACTCATCAGCTTGCTGTTGCACGCGAGCAAATTGATGGAAATCGCGAACAGCCTCCAAATGAAGACGCGAGGTGTGACAGAGATGCATCGTTAGGGGCGGTACCTTCAAAGCAGTCCAGCGCACGTAAAAACAACCAGGAACCGTCGCCGCCGCCGGATATGGTTTTGCAACCGCCAGAACCATCTACTGCGAGCGAGCAAATGGTCGCACCACCTCGGACGTAATCTAACGACATAATTGATTTGGTCTCACCAGAGTTGGTCTCACTAGTGATCTGCGACGTCCCCCCGGAAGCCGCGGCAATTAGCAGCCATGTAGAGCGCGAGCAGGACGAAGGGTTAGAGTTTGCGGTTGTAGATCATGCGAGTACGACGGAAGCTATACAAATGCTGGAAAATTGTGTGAGTATAGCTCGCTGGTACCGGGACAGCCAGACCAAGCCATGAAGAACAACAGCGGGTACAAAATGCTGTACAACACCATGTCCGTGCGCGGCAAGCACGTGTACGTGGAAGCTCTCATTTGTGGCTTCACCACTCGATTCATCAGCCATGCGTGTGATCCTAATGGTGCTTTTGTCGAGGTCCACAACCGCACAAAAGTGAAAGTGTTCGTGCGAATGATAAAGAACGTCAAAGCGGGCGCTCAGATTACAATCAACTACGGAGACGAGATATGGTTCAAGTGCGCATGTGACGAATGCTGGGATGGCCAGAAATAGTATATAGGCGGAACCCGATTACAGACACTGTAGTGCACTAAACATATAAGACATTCCAATTGTTGGAATGGTAAAAGAATATATACTTTACAGTTGCTGGAGACTACGAAGTGATTCCTTTTTGATTACACGAAATGCTCGAAACCCTCACATACCCAGCGTAGCATATATGCACTTCTAGCCGATGGTACATTCGTAGATGGTGCGTTGACTTATGACACCGCGCTAGACCACTAAAAAGCGAGTTCACTAAAACGCTCGCCTCTAGTGCGTTGCTACCAGCTATCCGCTACGAATTCAGGCGGCCGGTAGTGTCTGTTGAACATGGTTGCGGTGCTGGAGCTTCAAAACGTCAGGGCCGGTCCAACGAGGCGGGGGCGGCCTGATCAGGACTCTGAGCGGGGCTCCTCGATCGATTTCCGCTTCTTCCGGCTCACCAGGAGCTGTCTACCATTCCGTGCCAGTTTTGAGGCTAGCCAGTAGTTTTCCGCGCCATGGGCGCTGATACGTGCCTGCAACGCAGTGTTCAGACTTGCACTTGAGTAGTCGATAGCGCATTTGATGTAGCTCGTGGTAGGCGCAAATAGTGCAGGTGACGGGATCGCTCTTGTGTATTTGGTGCGACTTCAAGTCCTCGAGAACTACAGCAGCCTCTTTTTCAGTCACGTCCGTGGCAACTTCTCTCCAGGACACGCGCGGCGGGTCCAGACTTCGGCAGCAAGTGTCTTCAGCTGGGGTGGCGTTGCGTGGAAATCTTCACGCGACGTCGGGGTCTTGTAAGTCGTAGCGTCTTTCAATAGACGTGACGTCTTCTCCGTAGAGGTATCCTTTGCCTTGGTTGTTGTCGGGGTCGACGAGTTGCTATTCCTGCCCTTGCGGGACTTGAGTTTTACGTGCCTTCCTGTCAGACACGGGTTGAGGGGGGGGTTGAGACCACGACAAGTCTTCCTCGATCTACTGAAGCACGCGGTGTACTTCCCAGAAGCAGAGGAGGGAGAGACTTAGTGTCCAAGAAGGTGTATTGCTTCGCCTGTGTTCTTGCCTGCTGATTCGTGACTGACCATACAATCTTCCTATCATTTACACCGACTTCGAGTAACCTTCGGCTTACCTTTGTACACTCATCAGTTGATGTAGTACCGCCTTCCTTGCGCATCGTCCAACGTCGTAATCTTGTTTACGCCCTTCGCGATGTGTTCCTTGAAGTTCAACGTTGGGGTGAAACATCGATCGTCGAACGTCGAATGTCGATCGCTGATCGTCGATTCTTGATCGTCGACTCTGGGCCGAACCGTTCCGCTCCGTATAAGTGCGACTCCACATGGCTTCAATCTGTCGGTGTCCCGAATGTTCCTCGAAGGCACCCGTTCTCGACGTGACTTTCCGCCATATTCCCGTAAATCTCCGAGGCCACTACACCACACTTGCTACATCCTAAAATTCGTTGGGTAATGTGCAGTGTTGAGGAGTAGTTAGATCTCTACTACAACCATTTCTGCGCTTGACACATCCGGAGAGTTCTACTGATTTCTAATTTGGACATGTAAGTTTCTATATATAGCTCCCACTTTTTAGAAGCAAAACGTGGGCAAGGCACTGGAAACTTGCGAGCCCAGCAGTCGCTCTCACTCTACAATTTGCAAGATGCCTCCTTTAAACAAGCGCAAAAAGCACGCCAGGAACTTCAACCACAAAGCCGACGGCTCTTTTTACAAGCTCAAACTTCATAACAATATGCCGTCACGACCACCCAGTAATGAAGAGATAAGGGCAAGCGATTCCTTCGTTCAGAGAGGTGTTGGGCTGTTTAGCCAGCCCCAAGCAAGTTGAGGGAGAGTAGAGCAGTTATTCGACGCCGAACGTGTTGATCAGGCACTGCTTTTACTCGTCCCTAGCCGGCACGTGCCAGGAGTGCAACGTACATGAAGAGGCACGCGGCCTGATAGGTGATTGGCTCAGCAGCACGCTGTTTGGGATATGATTGGCGGATGGCATCCGGTCCTGGGATCTGATTGGACAGTTGGCTTCAACTTCAACTACCAGGATTTGCTTCGGGTGCAGGGGCTGTACTCTCGAGGTTATTCTGTTTGATCTAGGAGGAGATAGGTAGCAAACCAAAGAGGACTAGCAAGAGGAGACACAGGGCAACAATTGTTATGGGCTAGAATTCCGGTAAATGAATCACTCACTTAGGCTTTTGCCTTCCAACACACACCAGCATTTCAACATAACGCCTCTACGCAAAACGATGGGTGCACGACGTAGAATTTTATTTGGTGCAGTGGGTAGGATATAGGGAATTGACTTGGGAGCCAGCCAAAAAGTCTCTCTTGGAAACTCAAGATTGATTTCGAGCTCGAGACTATCGATTTTGTCTGGCTCTACCAGCCAACTCGAGGAAGACGTCGGCCGAGGCAGAAATCACCAACACGCCGCAGCAATCGGCTTACAGGCCAAGGAAACTAGAGGCATAATGGCTTAGGTTCGACATTTGCTTTGCGAACGAACTTAATGAATACTGTTAGCTAATAATTGTCCTCGGGGCGACCAATAATCCAGTACTAAGTACTGGATTATTGAAATTCCTCCACTATGGCCGACTCCCTATTTCGGACCAACATATCTGAGATCGGAGTCAGAACTAAATCGTAAATCGGTTATGCAAGCCACCACAATACTTAAATCAAGACGTAGTCATAAGCGCGTAAGACAAACATTGTCTTACGAAAGAGCATGAATCAATATTATGCTCCGACAATTAACACTAATTGGCAATAACAATACTTTTTACACAGGACAAAATTAAAATTGTGTATTATCAACCAGCTCGGTGTGATACGAGAAGACTCACGCACTCGTTCATCCTTCAGCTTTTCCTCCTTCTCTGGCTATAGTAAACCAAACGACAACTACATGTATCAAGCACTGTTTGTCTACCGGTAGTACATGCCTCAAGTCGCTGATACGTGAGCCCGCGCGACTATATGGGGGCACTTCAGAGCTGTACGAATCCGCGCTGGAACGCGATGCTCGGAAGCCGTACGAGTAAACACGTACTGTAAATACAACATTGGTAGCTGTGCGATTATCGCGGTGGTAATCGAACTATGTATTTGTGCGGGTCTAGACGTCAAATAGCAGTCGATGCAAGTAAACAGAAAATCCGTGTCGGACCGCACTGCGCTGTGCTACATGTACTTGCGAACCGCAGTCGAGGTGAACACAATCAGTTGCGTTTGGAATGCCGCGATGCTAGAAGGCTCTAACCATACGACTGTACAGTGCATACATGTACCTGTCAACAAACTCATGCCATGGTGATGCCACAATCGCAACGTGTCAGCGATTTGTGGGCAGGCTCATTCTTGCACGGTTGAACTTTGTCTACCGCACACACACACACTTCAACCACAAGCCCGAGAGCTGCTCAGCAGCGCCGATCTGCGCCCGCTTCCCGGGAGGGAGGTCTCGAGTGCGCATCCCCACCTGGCTGAAGCAATTAATCTAACGACTGAGATTGAAGGGGCCAGTGGTGGTGGATGTCGTCTGCCTCCGAGGCAGTGCCTCGGAGCCTTGGCCCTGCGCTGGATTCGCTGCGACCTGCTTGTGGTCGTGAAATGGATGCGCTCTCGCAGCCTCTCCGCTGTTGTGCATTGCCTAGCAGTACTGTGCCTAGCACAAAATAGTTTCGAAGGAAACCCCGTCCCTCTTCAAGGGAGATCGGCTGACTCAGAAGGCTGACCTGACAGCGAAGCCGGATCTTGTCCTCTTTGAAGGCGCATGCACTGTCCGCTTTTAGTAAAAGAGGCACTTTTACTAAAAGCGGACAGTGCATGAGCAGAGCGCGGTGAGCCTCGAGCGAAGATTCTTCAGTACATGTAGTAGCAACAGCAGCGGAGTGAACAAGTACACTCGCTTTTCAAGCGTTTTTATCTAAGCACTTGATATATCATAATGTCTGAACATTTGAGACGTGTAGCTCTCGGATGTTCTCAGGTTTTGCTAGTATGGCCAAAACACTGTTTGGCTTTCCGCGGCAGCTAAGCTTCAGCCTGCGGTACGTGGCCTGCGTCACCCGCGGATCATTGAAGAACTGCCGCGAGACCACAACCGTGACAGTGCTTCAATGTGTCACGACTCGCTGCCGACGGTCTGGCAGCCTTGCACTTTTAGTCGCGACTTTAGTACGTTTTAGTTCCTGAAATTTCGCGCAAAAACTGGACTTATGTCGGCGGTACTGCTGGAGACCGAAGACCGATCGTTGAAGTCGATTTTAATCTGCGTGCTATATCGCTTCGGCAAGCGCGCCCCACGAGTCGTGGGCTACGACAAGCCACTTGCACCTGAACCCCACAACTAACCACTGCGCTTGCAGGAATTAATCAATCGAGCGGAGACCACGCTGCCCATCGGCTGAACATGTACACTGTATGCGCTCACCGTTGAACTCGCAGCAATGCTTCAACGAGGATGGACTCCCCCGCATTTGACGCCCCGCCTAGGCGCTTGAAGTCATGTGAGCCATGTTAAATCCTCGCAACTTACATTAGCCGCACCAGCTGCAACCAGCAACAGACCCTCTGGTTGCCCGGTCCTCCTCGACTTACCACGGTTCTCTCATTCCCCATTTTGCGATCTTGAGCTCACAGCTCAACCCATAGCTACCGAAGACCCCCTCGCCAACAACAGCCCAATCAGCAATGGCACCTGTCCCTCAGTCGCCGGGCAGCGGCTACGTGCCAGCCCTGACGCCAAGCGTACCTGGTACGGCACCCGATCCGGACGAGAAGATGAGCGCTGGTGAGTACCTCAAGTCACGCTTCACGACGCTCAAGCCACCCATGGCCAAGGTGGAGAACCCGTTCAAGGTGTTGGGTTTGCTCAACCGCCTTCAGTGGATGCAGTTCCTCATCGCCTTCGTTGCCTGGTCCTGGGACGCCTTTGACTTCTTCACCGTCTCGATGACGATCTCGGACCTGGCGGAGGAGTTCGGTAAGACCAAGACGGACATCACGTGGGGAATCACGCTGGTGCTCATGCTGCGTTCGGTCGGCTCCATCACGTTTGGTATCGCCTCGGATCGCTGGGGCCGCAAGTGGCCTTTCGTGGTGAACAACATCCTCTTCATCGTGTTGGAGCTCCTTACGGGCTTCTGTAACAACTACACGCAATTCCTGTGGGTCCGTGCGTTCTTCGGTATCGCTATGGGTGGCTTGTACGGCAACGTGGCTGCGACCGCTCTCGAGGACTGCCCCCCAGCGGCTCGTGGTATCATTTCGGGTATGATGCAGCAAGGCTATGCATTCGGTTACCTCCTGGCTGTCGTCTTCGCGCGTGCTCTAGTCAACACTACTAGCCACGGCTGGCGCCCGCTCTTCTGGTTCGGTGCTTGCCCGCCCGTTTTGATCATCATTGCCCGCCTGTACTTGCCGGAGACGAAGGTGTATCAGGAGCGGCAGGCTGTGCGCGAAGCCACGCCCAACACCACCAAGACGTTCATCGCAGAGGGCAAGGTTGCGTTCAAGCGCCACTGGATGCTGCTGACCTACCTGGTGCTGCTCATGGCGGGTTTCAACTTCATGGTACGTGTTGCCGCCGGAATACCATCGCCTGTCATTGCACGTCGGACTAACCTCTTTATTTTTGTGCTTTGCTTCACTACAGTCCCACGGCTCGCAGGACCTGTACCCGACCATGCTCTCGAACCAGTTCGAGTTCACGGCCGATGAAGTCACCGTGACGCAGGTGGTCGCCAACCTCGGCGCCATTACGGGCGGCACCCTGGTCGGCTACTACTCGCAAATTTTCGGTCGTCGTCTGAGTATCATCGTCATGGCAATCATTGGCGCTGCGATCCTGTACCCGTACAGCTACACGGACGACCTGACGGTCATGATCGCGGCCTTTTTTCAGCAGTTCTGCGTCCAGGGAGCGTGGGGTGTTGTCCCGATCCACCTCATGGAGCTGTCGCCTCCGTCGTACAGTACGCTCATCGTCGGAACGTCGTACCAGCTCGGCAACCTGATCTCGTCAGCGTCGTCGACCATCGAGGCGCGTCTTGGTGAGAACTACCCGCTGCCACCGAATGAGGAGGGTGTGAGCCGCTACGAGTACGGCAAGGTCATCTGCATCTTCATGGCGGTCGTGTACGCGTACCTGGTGCTGCTGACGTTCCTCGGCCCGGAGGCGCGCGGCAAGGAGTTCGACGTCGCTCACGACCGCGATCTGGAGGAGGCGGCGCACGTGAACCAGGAGGACCTCGAAAAGATCCTGCACAACGACGCCGAGCACGACAAAACCGTCAAGGGTGGCTGAGCCAGGCGTGCTACATGGATGTTGCTTTTCGACGCAGATTAAGTTGCAGATGCTACATTTTAATGCGTGAATTTTCACAACCTCGTCTTGCTAAATCGGAGCTTGGTGGCTGTGCTGGTGCCGATGGCCGCCATCATGGCGGTGGTTGCTTTGTCCGCTTCGTGCCGGATCCAGAGACCGGACCGGGTCATCGCCAGGCCAGGCGCCCCCATCTGGGATAGCCTATCCACTCCTCCTTGTACTTTTGCACTCGCTGCTTCGCTCTTGAATGCACCAAGCTGTTGAGTGCGAGCCTCGCTTGCACGGCAAGCGGCCCGCCAAATTGCATGCTAATCGAGTTGGCAAAGTGTCGATGGCAAGATCAATTGCGTCGTACACGAAAGCCTTGGCGATTTTGCCCTTCGAGCATCTGGCGGTGACAATGCGGCGTGGTGCGTCATTTTACAGTGCATGTATTAGCATGCCGGTGGTGCCTTCTGAAATCTCCAAATTGAAGGCGCGACCAAGCCAGCGCGTACTGTATTGAAGCACGAGGCAAGGCGGCTCGATTTGCGAGAGGTGGCCGTGCTCATGTCGATTGACACACATGTGCGCTGGTGCGAAGCGAGCAATTGTCACTGCTGCAGCCATTAAGTCGGTCCTAAGAATGCTTCTTGCCGGCAGATGTGGCCATTGACTCGCGCATTGCCGACGCTATCCAACGTACAAGGTAGAGGGGAGGGTGCGAGCGAAGCCGCCGCCGCTCCAGCGACATCGACCTGAGAAAAGCCACCTTGAACTATTGCCCTGCTACCCCCCAAAATCATAAGATATGCAACTATGATGGGGAATACTGAAGCGGAAAAGTTCTAACTGAAGTGCGCCCGCCTCTGTTTCGTTAGTTGTCGCCGTGTGTACGCGCTCACTACATACGCGCTCTCGTCGCTGCAGGCCATCCTAGAAGCAATGCACACTGCATTGTAGCTTCCACGAGGTTTCTCCCCGTACCAAATACTCGTCGACTAACGTGCTCGCTCTTAGTCAACTCGTCGACTAATGTGCTCGCTCTCAGTCAACGATAAGTCGATGTGAACTGCCAGCCTCGGGCAGAAAAGCCGCAGGTTCGGAGGTCTGACCTGTTTCCCCGGTAAATTGGCCGCCACCATTGCATTCTGTAAGTACCGAGCTTACGAAATTGACAAACAATGTCCCAAATTCCCGGCGGACAAGCGATCGCCGAAACGAATTTGCAGAAAAATACCGTGGATTCCTGTCATTTACGTCATAGAAAGGGGAACATGTCGGTGATTGCCTGTTACTCGCCTGGCAAGTTCACCCACTCGTCCTTGATGCACTCCGTGCACTCGTTCTACACCCAGGAACGCGATCAGTGCAAGGGCTCCGCGTCACCGCTCCTTCAGCTTGCGGTTGTTCAACCTGGATGCTCTGATCAACGCAACCCGCTCTCCTGTCCCCTTGTGCGCTTGGTCGCCTTCCGCGAGGTGCAAGCTGTCGATCATTCCCCAATTGGCTGGCTCGAGCGCATCCGCGGTCAACTCCTCAATCATGCCGGCCGAGAACAAGTCTGTGCCCGCTTCCCCGGTGGACCCCGCCTACGTTGAGGTCACGACGCCCCAGATTCAGAGCGCGGTGCTCGAACCGGAAGATGTGGAGGCTCGCATGCGCGTTCAGCCCACCTACATCCTCTACACCAGCGCCATGCTCGCTTTCGTGCTGCCGCTCCAGTACGGTTGGTCGACCTCGCAGCTCAATTTACACAAGTTTAACAACGTCGAGGATTGCAACGCCCGTCCGGTTGCCGAAGATACGTGCATTATGTTCCCGGGCCACAGCAAGTTCCAGTGGACTATCGTTGTAAATGCGTGGATTTTCGGTGGTATGATCGGTGCTGGCCTCGTCGGCAAGTTCGCCGACAAATTTGGCCGTAAGCAGGTCCTCATCTACAACTGTGGCTTCATCATTGCTGGCGCCATTATCATGGCCGTCGTGTCGAACCTGTGGGTGTTTGCTGTTGGCCGTCTGCTGGCCGGTATCGCGTCAGGTGCTACGACGGGTAACGTCGGCGGCTATATCAACGAGATCTCCCCACCTCACCTCCGCTCGCTGCTTGGTGCCGTTCTCCACAGTGGCATCACAGTCGGTATTCTCTTGGTTGCGACGACGTTCTTTTACATGGACTTCGACAATGGTTGGCGCTACATTGCTGCATTCCCGATCGTGCTTGCGGCTATTTTCCTGAGCATGTCCCCGTTCTTGATGGTGGAGTCGCCCGTGTGGCTCCTGTTGAAGGGCCGTCGCGCGGAAGCCGAGGCTGTGTTAGCTCGTCTGTTTGGCGCCGAGAACGTGCCTGTGGCTCTGGAGTGGATTGAGTCGATGGCTGTGTTAGCTCGTCTGTTTGGCGCCGAGAACGTGCCTGTGGCTCTGGAGTGGATTGAGTCGAAGCGCAAACACGACGTGGAGATGCAGTCGAGCACGTGGAGTGAGACGGGCAACGAGGTTGTTCGCAGTGGCAAGGGTGTGCCTTTCTCGGAGTTGATCGCTCCTCCTCTTCGTCGTCAGTTCATCATCGCCATTGGTGTCGCCTGCATGCAGAAGATCACGGGTATCAACACGGTGTTCTACTACTCGTCGGATTTGTTTAACCAGGCTGGTCTGAGCAATGCTCGTGTGAGTACCATCGTCATCGACATCGTGAACATGCTGCCGACGCTGGTGTCAGGCTTCTTCGCGGCGCGTTTCGGCAACCGCCGTATGCTGCTGTGCGGTCTTGCTGGCATGTTCGTGAGTGCCATCGGTGTGACTCTTTCCCTGTCGTTCAGCTGGTCGGCTCTGTCGATCCTGTTCATTGCCACGTATGTGGGTTCGTTCGGCGTGAGTCTCGGTCCGCTCATGTACGTGGTCATCGCCGATATCTTCCCCGACTACGCTCGTGCTACTGTGGCATCTATCGGTGTCATGGTCGCGTGGACGGCCAACCTGATCGTGGGCGTTGGTTACCCGTACATTTCGAGTGCGCTGGACGACCTCGCGTACCTTCCGTTCGTGGTGCTGCTTGCGATTTCGTTCGTGTTCGTGCTCGTCCTGCTCCCGGAG
>JAHWLE010000367.1:0-25059 GCA_024679135.1 Phytophthora foliorum | reverse complement strand
GCCGCCACGCGCGGGCCGGAGCGCGCCGGTTTGGGGCCCTCGAACGAGCTCATGGCGAGCAGCTTTGGGTTGTGCCAGCGCCCCAAGATCGCCGACTGTCTATTATTAGGAAACTGCGATGCCACGTCGACCTGATGACGCCGCTCTAGTTAATGTGCTCATACACCAATATTGTGTGCACGAACACAAATTAAAACTTCAACAATGTGCTGAACTTGAGCACATCCGCCTTCACATCGCGAACCCTCTCGCGAAAAAGGAAACATGGATTGCAACGGAGTTTAACTGTGCTTTGCCAGCAAAGCACACGTGAGCGGCTCACTGCGCAACATTCGATGCGCTGGCTGGAGCGGGCATCATGCCGTACATCTTAGCACCCGATCGCTTTTACGGAGGCTTCAACGTCGAAGGTGGACCGGACAATCATGAATTCCAAGAGCTTCAGCAGACGCAACCCAAGTACTGACAGCAAAGCGTACTCGGCATGGAGCTCCGCTGTGAAAAACATCGATTCCCTGTTAGATTCAGGTTCGGCTACTTGCGATCAGCGCCGCCAGCACTCTTCCACAAGATGAAGGCCACAAGTCCGGAAATGAAGACGTCGTGTCACCGATACCGGCTTACCTTGTGGTGACGTCCATATATCAATGACACCGAGGAACACGCGAGAAGTTCTAAGTCAACACGCCGCAGCCTACGCCAAATCGTAGTTTGGATCCACTGCGATGGTATCGGGCACTTGAAGTGGAGGACTTTACATGTATCTGCAAGCCACCTCACTCAGCCCCATTCCTCTCCGTGGCACGTTTCGTGGTTTCAGTGGCTGCGTCCAAGCTGCTGTCAGTGTGGAGTTCATTCTGATGGGCACGTCAACACGAGAGTAATCCGGCACCTTGAGCAGCGCCAATCGTCCTGCCATGTGCCATGTGCAGATAGCCTCCGGCCCAGTCTCTTTTGAGGCGACATGCCATTGTCGCAGGCCCAACAGCACTCATAGCATTACGTGCTCTCCACTCGGACATGAGGCTTTGTCGTCTCATTTTCTAACTTTCGAGCTCGGTGCAACGACAACATCCTACATGACGACCACCACCTCGCCGGCATTCGCGCCGGTGTCGCACTCTCGGTTCCAAGCAGCAAGACTCGAGATGATGATGAAGCAGCAGGTGCAGGACGCTGTACTCGCCCGCACCGCCCAAGTCACCAAAGATAACAAGTTGGATTCGGACTGGCGCCTCGTGGGCTCTCTTGGCCAGCTAAAGACGTTCAAAACTCGAGGTGCAGACACCTTCAGCTCGACCTCGTCATGGGCTACGACGCTGGAGAGGAGCACGCGGACAACAGCCTGTAACGTGAACGACCGTATTAGTGTTGGACCATACACCTGGATGATGCGTAGTAGAAGCAGCGCTCGTAGCCGCTACGGAAGGTTTTCGACCACTGCCCGACGTACTGTTGGAGCTACGGTAGGACGTCGTGACCCTCTAGACCCCCGCCCACCGCTCCGGTCCTACCGCACATTCGGTCGTATTCAAGGCAACTACCGCGATATTGTGGACGCACACTACGCGTCTAACTCGGTTGACTTCGTGCAGCAGCAAAAGTTACTATCGCCTGTGGTAATCAATGGTGCAGTACTACACACAATCCGCGCGACCAAAGACAGCTACTTGGGCATCAAGTGGCTTGCAGAAAATTCGTTTGCAGGCAAGCGGGATATTTGCTTCGTCGAGATGGTGGGCTATACCATCAACACAAATGGACAAGAGGTCGGTTTTGTTGCGATGGCCTCGGTAGATATGCCCGAGTGCCCAGAACTCACAAGCTCAATGAAGCTTACACGCGTGCGGATGAAGCGCACGATGTTAGTCTTTCCGTCTGCGGATACGCCTAAGGCAACATCGGAGGTTTTCATCATCGGGACCAGCGAGACGAACGAATCGTCGATTACGGCGCACGCTCAGTACCGCCTCAGCATGGCTGTCCTCAACGACATTTCACTGGTGATCGACTCCCAGAACATTTCAAAGCAAACGTTGGCCCTCCAAAAGAATTGGGTTCCTGATGAAAGTCGTCCTTCGTGCAGCATTTGCAGTCGCAAATTTCACTTCGTGTACCGACGGCGGCACCACTGCCGACTTTGTGGCGATGTTGTCTGCAAGACCTGCTATGTTACCCGGGCCGTGCCAGGTGCGGGCATGGAAGATGGATACAGGTGCAAGCCTACTGACTGTACGGTGATCTGCCAGACAAAGTTCTGTGTGCGCTGTGTCATGGGCCTCCGTGCTGTGGACAAACGGCTGGACAAGTACTCTCAGCAAATATCCAGGATGCTCTCACTTGATGTGGACAGCTTGAATGTGTCGGAGGCGAATGTCGAGCACGGCTCGCCAACGTCGAACCTTCGCGGCTCGTCCATCACATACTTTAAGCGCGGCACCAACAAGAAGCACACCTTGGATCTGGATCAGCTTTATAAGATCCAGACACCAAATCACTGCAGCAACGGGACCAACAAGGAAACAGAGGACACCAACAATCGAGCCACCGTCGCTGGGTCTTTGATTTCGTATGGCTCTGGTGGCTCCAAGTATTTTCGGTCCTCGCTTTCGGTGGACCCGTCACATTCTGACTCATACAGCAAACTTCGGGGGCTAGCACAACTGAGTCGCCACAGCTCAACTGCTAGCCTCGGTAGTGTGTCCGGCATGTTTGAGGAGAAGGTGCTTATCAACATGGACAAGTTCAGCCGGATTGTCGCGATTTGACGGATTGTCCAGGCGAACTGCGGGTAGTCAAAGGAAGGTACCAAACGCAACACAAATGTAGATGAACCAAGGACCCAGATTGCCTACAGCTCCCTGTGAAAGAAGCAGAGTTGGGCCGAGTTGAAGGAGGTGTGGGCGGATGCAAGCCCCATGAATCTAATACAAACCCTTCAATTTCTCGAAGATTAAGTTGTTGTTTTTTGCAAACAAGTATGAATGCTGAAGCTCCAAAATCTATGTGATCCAGTGGATATTAGTTGGCATTGTACGTTCTGCAGAGATCCAGGGGCTGAGGGAAGGTACACGCGACGTCAACCTCCAGCCTATGAACCGAACGATTTAAGCCGCTCTGCCAAATAGTTAAATGTGAAGTTTACCTAGCTTGTCTCAAAGTTAACGCTGTTCTTGACCAAGTATTCTGCCATGTGTACTGATACCCTCTGGGTGCAAAACTTGGTTGCCCTATTTCCTGGATCAGATGCTGCGTCTCAGATGAAGGAGCACAAGCACGCGCGCACACACTGATTACAATTTTGTACTGTGAAACTGCGAATGGATCATTATACCAGCTACAACTTGCTCGTGTTGTGATCGTGAGGAATAGCCGTTGTTAAACTGCGACTTCAGTGCACAGATAATAATCTGCGTTGCAGTGTCATGCCGAATTTTCAGTTCGATGGCGTATTCTTCAGAAGCTCGAGAATATGAAGACCAGCAGGTACAAGATGCCCGCTTCGTCCATAACCTTCGGGCTCTTTGTCGGATCACTCGGCCGCCTGAAGACCTTCAAGCTCCATGGAGCTGACCCGTTTAGCTCAGCTTCGTCATGGGTGAACACACTCGAAAAGACCACACGAGAAACGGCATGCAACTTGAACGGGCGCGCCAGCACTGGAGGATCACATACACAAGTCGACGCTGTACGAGAACCCGTCAAGAGAAACAATCTGCGTCGCGCCAAACGGTTGGCGCCATTTGTGGCCCCAGGGGGCCACAGAATCCACCACTGAAATTCTTCCGCTGTTTAGGCCGCGTCCAGGCGACATTGTAAGCGTGCACCATGCAGTCAACTCAGCCGACTTTCCCTAACAGCAGAAATTGCTGTCTCCATCGGTCATTGATGGCGCCACAATCCGTGCAACCAGGGACAGCTACTTGGGCACCAAGTGGTGCAAGCGCGACGTTTATTCGTCGAGATGGTCGGCTACACCACCGACAACAAAGGCCACGAGGTTGGATTCGTGGCTTTCGCTTCCGTGAATGTGCCAGAGTGTCCTGAGTTTTCGTGGTCTATACATTTAAACCGTGTACGAATGAAGCACGCACGATGGACAACTACCCAATTCTTTTGGAGGGCCAACGTTTGCTTTGAAATGTTCTGCGAGTCAATCACCAGTGAAATGCCGTTCAGTACGGCCATATTGAGTCGGTGCTGCGCGTAAGCAATGATTGCCTCACTAGCCCCCATAACAAAAATCTCTGAGGTCGTCTTGAGAGCGTTTGGCGTTGGAACGATTAGCATTGTAGCATTTGCAGTCGCAAATTCCGCTTCATGGCACGGCGGCGGCACCACTGCCGGATGTGTGGCGACGTGATTTACAAGACCTGCTGTGTTGCTCGTTCCGCGCCTTGTGCAAATCATACAAGTCCTCGAGATGACAAACCTGCAGATGCTGCATCAATTTGCCTGACATAGTTCTGTCTACGCTGTGTAATGGGGTTGCGCGCTGTCGACAAGCGACTCGTCAAATTCTCACCCCAAGAATCAAAGATGCTCTCACTAAACGTCGACACCATGAACATGTCTTCGACGACAGGGACGTTCGAAGAGTTTCTCGAGATCGATTCTCCTGACTCGATCTCCATTGGCTCGTTCTACACAAGTACGGACACGCTTTCGGCAGGGACGTGGGGGTTGGTTGGGACCCCGGATCCTTCGGTTCCAACGGCTCAAGCAAGTACTTGCGATCGACTTTGTCAACTGATTCACTGCATTCGAAGACGTTTAGTGGGTTCCGAGGGCTTTCGCGACGTACTCTCTGCAGTTCGGTTGCGATTTTTTTTAGGAAAAGATGATTGTCGGCAACGATTCAGCCATCCGATACTAAGTGAGGCCACCATCAAACCGCTGCTAGCATGATCAACGTCAAGCAACTCCTGAGGAGAGATATCTGACCGGAAGTGTTGGAAGATAATAATATATTCGAGAACGATCCTTTGTATCCCCTGTTGCAATCACATTTCTCTCTTGGATGTCTAACACCTCGCTCAGAATCATCGCCATATATAAACTTCTCTCGTCCGGACGCTCAATATAGAGCTGGCGCGCACTTCCCAGCTGATGCTGTGCACACACAAGGTGTCAATCCGGGCGTTGCGTTGCCATCACCTCCCGGCTTGCTAAAAAAGTGTTAGTTGGCATTGAGGTCCGCCTTGGCGGTGGGGAAGAGGTCGTGGTGGCTTAGAATTCGACACCAGAATCACTTCAAGGCAAGTACCCACCACAGTCACCGCCACGAAAGACTCGACGACTACTCGGCAGAACCATGTTCGCAGCGAGAGCTACTGCTGGTCGGAAGGTAGCGAATGCTAAACGCGAGGTAGAAGCAAGCGAATGGAATGTGGCACATGATTTGGAGGACGAAAAGCCAGGTGAAGTTTCGCCGGCCCCTGTCGTCGAGGAAGATGATGGTACAAAAGAACAACCAAAGCAAACTCCAGCAGCAAATGCACCCAGTTGTGAGTCTGATGACTTGAATGGTGGAAGTACTGAGAATGCCGAGGCGGAAGATAGCGATTTTATTCTCCAGATTTCAGTAACCGGACTCACCGGGTTTAAGCTGTATTATGTTCGACTTGCAAACGGGGCCATCTCAACACTCAACAACGCGTGGTTCAATTCGGTCGTCATGCTGTGTATTTCATGGGCCTCGCTATCTGTGGGGTTACAGACGTACCCAGTGCTTGGAGAAAGTATTATTCTCAACGACATGGACTTCGCCGTACTTGCGGTGTTTATCCTTGAGGCACTGATCAAAATTTTGGCTGAAGGGCTGTATCCCTGGCGATTCTTCTTAGGTAAGGAGATGAGGTGGAATTGCTTTGACTTCGCCATTATTGTTATGAGTTTGCCGATTTGGGGGTCAGCTCTCGGTGGTAGCAGCATCGCTATTCTACGTATGCTGCGACTTATGCGAATCATGAAACTCGTCAAGCGTATCCCGCAGCTCTACATGATTGTCATGGGCCTTATTGGTGGTCTCAAGTCTATCGGATATATCATGTTGTTGCTGTTTCTCGTGTTTTACCTCTACGCGATTTCGGGCATGTACGCTTGGCAAGACAACGACACCTTCCACTTCCGCAGCGTCCCGATCGCTATAATCACTCTATTTCGCATGAGTACGCTGGAGAACTGGTCAGCTGTAAGTTTTTGCTGTTATCATACTTCCTTTTTGCTTTTCGATTCACTCATGATATTTGTCTTCGCGCAGGTTATGAACATCAACTACTTTGGATGCGATCGCTACGATGGCGGCTACTACTCGACGGACCCTGCGGCTGCGGCAAGTTTCCAATACTGCAACGTAACAAGAATTTACGGTGCCAACGTGACAGACAGTTCGTTGACCTCGCAACGAGCGCTGAACCAGGTCATGGCGACACTGTACTTCATCACTTTCATCCTCATCTCGGCTTTTGTCATGCTTTCGCTCTTTATCGGTGCCATTACCATGAGCATGACGCAGAGCATGGAGCACATGAAGAAAGCGCAGGAAGAAGTTGAGACGAGAAAAAGAGCTGAAAAGGCCCGCAAGCGAGCCCAGGAGGCTGAGCAACGTGCTCGTGAACTGGAGAAAAAGCGTATTGCCGGTGTTGGTAATCAGGAAGAAGCGAGCGATCAAGACCCAAACAAGAAAGGGAAGCTGTCTGCAGCTGAGCGCAAGGAGCGGCAAAAGATGCGCGAGGTGCTCATGCAGACCTGGGATGACTGTGATCTGACAGACATTCTAACCCAATCGCAAGGTGATGCCAAGAGCCTCAAAGGTGCTTACCTCAAGCTCTCTAATCTCGCGACGAAAATTGTGGAGCACCCGAAGTTCTCGCTCTTCGTCACGGGTGTGATCGTTTTGGCTGGAGTCATGGTTGGCCTACAAACATCGCAGGAGATTATTGACGTGCTTGGAGTTTTGCTTACTGCCCTAGACACATCAATTCTTGCCGTCTTCACAGCAGAAGTGATTTTGAAGATACTAGCTGAAGGTCTTGAACCCTGGGAGTACTTTCGAACGGCCTGGAACGTGTTTGACTTCATCATTGTGGTCGGTAGTTTCACACGAGGAACCGGTGGCATGCTTACCATGTTGCGACTCCTACGACTACTACGTGTGCTCAAGCTAGTACGAGCATTTCCACAACTACAGGTGATCGTGTCCGCCTTGCTCAAGGGTGTGAGCTCTATCGGCTACATTGGATTGATCTTACTGCTGTGCTTTTACGTCTTTGGCATCGTGGGCAACATGCTTTTCTCTGAAAATGACCCTTTCCACTTCCAATATCTGCATTTTGCCATGCTGTCACTCTTTCAAATGGCAACAATGGATGGATGGAGCGATGTCCTGTATATTAATTACTACGGTTGCGACCTGTACGGCTACGATCAGTACCGCGCACTTGGCTATGAGTGCAAACATCAACCTGGTGGCTATCTTGCTGTGCTTTACTTTTGCTCTTTCATCGTCCTGGGAGGTATGGTACTTATCACACTATTTATCGGTGTGGTCACCACAAGTATGGATGAGGCTACACAGGAAATGGAGGCTGAAAAGGAGCTCGTACGTCGTGTCGAGGCTCTTAGAGAGCAGCACGGCCTCGACCACAAGGTAGTAGCTTCGTACATGCAGGTCTTCCGAATGCTAGATTTGGATGGGAGCGGCTCTGTAGAAGAAATTGAGCTGCGCACGGGACTGGCAGCTATCGGGAAATACCCAAGCTATGAAGAGCTGAAGGAGATGATGGACATTGTCGATGAAGATGGCAGTGGACAAATTGACATTGTCGAGTTTGTCGAATTCATGATTCACGTACGTGAAAAGTCAAACCAGCAACAAGCGGCCAGGTTAGCTGCGAGAGGTGAGGCTACAAAACTAGCAGCTAGTGGTGAGAGCGGCTCCAAAATTGTAGAATTGCCTGTCGCATCGAGCAGCCCTACGCTTTCAACTGATCCAACCCCTCGCATGAGCAATGGTCAAAAAGAGGAGGCTGCTCTCCTCGATCAAAATAATGGTGGTGATGTTCGGGTGCTTGCCATTAACGCTACTGGTGACGACGTTGACACGACAAGTGCCAAGGGTTTACGCGGACCATGGTCGTCACCTCGGCCTTCATTATCGTCTCGGAGCCTCGTTGGGTGTAACGTGGTGCCCTATCTATCTGACAAAGAGTCCCAGGACGCCAACATCAACACCGACCTGACACATACAAGAAAATCGAGCATGTCACTTGAGGTCGATGCACACTCCGAGGAAGGCAGTGAGGCTACTTTGCTGCCTCAAGCAGCTCAGCCACGGCCGCGTTCTGGACGCGCAACAAGTAAAATTATTCCATCAGGATGAGGAATCCCTCCACACGTTACACCGTTAGAAAAATATATATATAAAGCATCGCAAGATCATGACGTCTTCTTACGATTAGGATACTTGACGCCAACTCCTCTCTCAAAGGTTCCAACGTTTTCGCTTCCCTTCTACAACTGGTATTGCTCCAGACTCATCTTTTGCATTAAAGTGAGCTTGATGTTCTCAAATCCACCCGCTTTGGCGGCGTCGTAGGGCAAACGACCCCGCTTGTCAGTCAAAGTCAAGCTTGCGCCGTTTAACACAAGGTAGTCACAGCACGTTGCAGCTCCAGTTGCAGCACTTACGTGTAGCGCCGTTTCATTTTGTTCACCCGCGCGTACGTTTACATCCACTCCGTGCGCCAGGCACCACATCAGCTCTTTCAAATTTCCTTCTGAAGCCCCAGCTATAAACCGCTTGGCCAATTCTTGCTTTAATGCACTGTCATCATCTTCCAGGGCATTCAACGTTTCGTCCGGTTCAGCAAACCCATGAAAATGATACTTGGCCTTAATAAACCGAGATTTTTCTTCCCGTGGTGTGCTCGGTGTCGGTTTAATCCAGCCATCAGGCACCGTGTGCTCCCATGCGGCGTTTACAACATCATTTCCAAGCTTGTCACGCAGTAGCGTGAGGAGCGTCATATCCCACGAGTCCAGGGCCAGTGATCGTACCTTTGATTCGTGAACGCCGAGACTTCGGTGAATACCCGAGCACTCAATACACAAGAGGCACCCAATATTAATCGACACCCATTCAGCTGGCTCTTGTCCACAATCCGCGCAGCACGGGTTTGCTTCCGTAAGCTCTTCAATGACTGACTGCTGTTCTGGATGCACCTCTTGACGATGGCTCTGCTTTTCTAATGCGCTCTCAGTACTTCGACGCGCAGCTTCGATCCACTCGATCATATCGCGAGCACTCGCAGCCTGAAGTAAAAGTTTTGCGCGGTTCGCGTCAATTACTTCAAAGCAGAAGGGCAAACTTGAACCCTCGAGCTCACGCACCCGAGCCAGCAGCAGGTCGCACACGAGGGTCAAACTACTCTCAGTAGGATGCTTTCCAGCCCCACCACGCGATGTTGTTTGGAAAAGCTTGCCTGCATGGATCTGGAACCAGCGACGCTTCCAACTCCTAGCTGGGAAAAGCGAGTTGCGTACAAACAAATACCCTTGTTTAGCAACTCCACCGGGAGAAGTGGCCACGGTTTGCCGACTACTGCACGTGTCCATCGAAATGACCTCCACTGGTAAGTCAAGTGACGGGAACATTTCGCTGGACATAGCCGTCTCAACGCATAGCCCACTCCCGATTGCTGGTGATTCGCTACCAATATTGCCAGAGCCATAGGCAGAACTGACAAATTCCACGTCTTGCGATAAGCGCTTGTCGAGTAGTTCTCGCTGTGAGACCCACATCTGCTCGTCTTGCTCAAAATCCTTGCGAGAAACTTGCATCATTTCTTGGCGTTTGCGAAGAGTGGGCTCCACGGACTTTACGAGCTCGTGGCATGCGTGAAAGTGGCCCAGTTGCGCGTACAAAATGGAATTAAAGCACTCCACCAAAACGAACTTCTTCATGCAGTCGATTCGGTTCATGTAGCGAACCAGGTCAAAGCGAGCCAATTCGAACCGTCGACGTGCCACCACCACGTCTCGCTCCAAAGCTCGTTGCTGTTTATCGTTTCCATTTGTCACTGATGCAGAATCTGAACTGAGAACATTGCTGCTGCTGCCTCCTGATGCAGCCGAAGCCGGGGGCGTCCCCATATTGGTACCCTCACCAGCGCCATTATAGCTCCCCACCGGCATCGCCGGACTGCCGAGACCCAGCATTCCAACGGAATCTCCTCCCCCAGTAGGAGTCCCAATGCCGTTCGCCGGCTGGCCTGGTTGTCTAGACTTGCTCAGCAGCTTGCCAAGCAGCGCCTCGTACTCATCTCCGAGCCTCGAAACGTCTTTCCGCAGTTCCCCCGCCTCCTTCAGCAACTCCTTCTCCGAGAACTGCTGAATCGACCGGCTCAGCAGCGACTCCACGCCCAGCAACATACTCACCCGCGAGCTCTGCACCTGAGCCAACGTGTCGTGCATTTCTCCGAACAGCTCCGACAAGCTGCCCAACTCGGGGCAACTCGTCGAGAAGATCGCGCGCGCGTGTTTGCGCTGGACCAGCTCGTCCGCGAGCGCCGTCTCCTCCTCTCCAAAGTTCCTGCCTGCAGTGGCATACTCCTTCGAGTGCGCCACGAGCTCCTTCAGCAGAGCTCGAAGGCCCGAGATGGACTCCTCAAAGCCCTCCAATTGTCGGCGGAACATGGGCGAGTCCTCCACGAAGTCCAGCACCACGTTCTTACTGGAGCGGCTCTTGACGGCGGCTTCTTCAGCGTCGGAAGCGGCTCGGAGCCTCGGTGACGCGGCTCCAAGACGCGGCGTCGACTGCTTCCTGCTCTGCTGCTTGGTGTCTTCGCCCCCATTGGCCGTCACTGCTAATTCTCTCCTGTCGGCACTTAATTCCCTGCTGCGCGGCTGTTTAGTCTCCGTTATGGGCTCGGATTGCTCGATTTGGTCCAAAACTTCGGCCGGCAGCGCGCCGAACCGCGTCTTGTACGCGTCCAGCCGCGTCTGCAGGCTCAGGATCATCAGGTCCTTCTTCAAGATCACTTGCTGCAGCTCCGCCACCGCGTCGTTGGCCCCTTTGCCGCCCGCGTCGCCGCCGCGCCAGGCGTTGAACGCCTTCATTGCTGCCCCTTCCTGCAAAACCGTTATGAGATTATGGACCAATGATGAGAACGGTCGACTGAACTTTGAACCAATGGGAGACGACTGCACCGTGTTGAAGTGGAAAAGATGCTCTATAAAGTTATCTGGCGATCACGTACAGCTCGTTTGGGCAATGGTGGATTGCCTGTGGGAGACCATTTTTCTTGACGGGAGATGCAGATTTTGAGTTTTTACTGCTTGGCACCGGCGAACACGTCGGCGAACTGGTCCTCCGGCATCTCACGCTCGGGCTTGCGCTCCTTACGATCGACCTGCGCCGACTTGCGAGACACGTAGCGGTCGCGCTTGTCCGCCTTGGCGTCGCGGCGGTTCTCGTTCGGGGACACGTAGTGCTCGTTCTGGTACAGCGTCTGGCCGCCAAAGCTGCCGTCGAAGATGCGGATAGGCGTGATGACGAAGCGAGGCCCAATCTCAATGAGCTGCACGAGGTCCTCGCCGCGGTGCAGCGCCGCCAGCTCCGCCTTTTTGGTGTCGGCGTCGTCGGCCAGCTGGAAGTTGCGGCACCAGACCTTGCCGTCCGCGTAGTAGAAGCTCATGACGCGGTCGATGAACGGCTTGCTCTTCGGGTGCGCCTTGGGCGTTCCCCACACCTGCGTGAAGAGCTTCCTGATCACCTGGAGGTGCGGGGCCTCGTCGAAGGACTTGTCGAAGGTCAGCAGCGGGCGTGAACCTGCCAGCGCGTTGCCCGTCATCTTGAGCTCGTCCATGGTGTGCACTGCATTGTAGTAGCAAAAAAGTACCAGAGTTAGCAAAAAACAATAGGCGTATGAAATTCAGCACAGCAATGGGACCGACCGTTCTGCACGAGGAACTTGGCGCTGGGGCCCGTGCCGACGCGGCTGACCCACATGTAGAGGTCCTGGCGCTTGCGAGCCTCCAGGAAGATGGTGGTGTTGCAGCCCTTGATCTCGGCGATCTCGTTGACCACGTGGAGCGAGTCCTTGGCGTCCAGCTTCACCTCGCGCTTGTGGTGCGGCAGCAGCTTGCGGAAGTCGTCCATGAGGTGGCGGTAGCGCGTCGTGATGCCGCGCGACGAGAACACGAGCACGCGCTGCTTGTTGACGTACTTGCTGCCGCCCGCCGTGGCCAGCTTCTGCTTCTTGGCCTCGTCGGCCGCGTCCGCCTGCGCGCCGGTCTCATTCTCGCGTCTCCGCTTCATCATGGCCATGGCTGCTGCTGCTCGGAACAAGGCGTAGGAACTGCGACTGGAGCTGTTCAACTCGGCGAAAACTAATGGCTGGTGCGCAGTGCCAACATCCAAATGGACCGACTATGCTCATTTTGCACACAATTACACAAATAAAAGACGCAAAACCAAAATACTCGCACCCTTTTCGCCCTAATTGAACACGGCTGCAGCAGTTGTCATTTTCTATTTGATGCAGTTGATGCACTAATGTATTCCTTCGCTTGCTTATGCTGCTGGTACGACGACGGAAGCGCCCGGTGCTTTCTGCCGGAAAAAGTCCTGCAGTTTTTCGTGCTGGTCCATGCCGTGCACGAATTCCCGCACCTTGATCTTCTTACTGGTCTGGTTCCTGTCGACGAAGCCCAGGTACGGCACGCCGTCGAACATCACGACCTTGTCACTGAACTCCGGGCCGACAAAGTCGTTGTCTTCGTCGAACCATTGGCGAGGCTCGCGCGCCACCACGATGCGCATCAGCACCGCCGTGGCCGGCGCCGTGTAGTTGAAGTAGTGCATGACCGGCACCTCCGCCTTATCGCAGAACGGACACCACAGCCGGTTGTTGAACACGTGCACGCCGGACACGAAGAACATGTAGAGCGGGAACGAGTAGTCGTAGAGCGCGAGGAAGTCCATGACCTGCTTCATGTTGGTCATGTGCACGATGCGGTTGGCCTTGGGCGCTCCAGCCGCCGGTTTGCTCACTTTGAACACCACATCCAGCAGATCGTGGTTCAAGCAGTTGGGTCCAGCAAGCAGCGCCGACGAGTTGCCACCTCCATCGTACCGCATGAGTGTCGGCAAGTAGTCGATGTAGAAGAGCTGGTTCTGTCGGAACGGGTTCATGAGGTCGTTCCAGTACTTCTCTGGCCCAACCTGGATCTCCAGTAGCCTTGAGCGTCTCGGGGCACGCTTAAAGCCTTGGTTCACTGCATCCTTCACGAGCTGGCAGGGCGGGAACCAGTACGTCCCGTTGGCGTCCGTGTCGCTCATGAACAGCATGAAGAGCGGGCCCATGGCGTCCACGTCGTACTCGCGCACGAACTTGTGCGCCTCCTCGAAGCCGCGCACCACATACTGTGTGTGTGCATGGGAGCGGTCTCTCTGCACGGCCAGGGCGGCATCTGCAGCCTGGACGAGCTTGGCGGCGGCGTCTTTGGCGCTCGTAGCCTCGATCTCGTCCGAGGCGGGGGCCACCACAGTCTCCGCTGTGAACTGCCACATGTAGGACACGGAGAGCAGCATAGTCATGGCCAGCGCCAGCTGCATGAAGCGCACGGGGTTCAGCGACCACGCGGCGGCCGCCGTCTCGCGACTACTGGCCGCTTTCATCTCGCTTGGACGCAGGATTAATCCGTTCTGAGCCTCGAGGTGAGCTCGGGATAAACGGCATATTGCGTTGGTAATGCTTGACACGTTTTGATTGGTGGAAATATAGGAATAGGCAGAATGGCCCAAGACCCAAGCATGTGATGACTTGCGCCCCATGCTCGTGTTGAACTACGCATGTATATGAACTACGTAGTGTATTGAAGCGGCATTGCCGCTGGAGGTGGTGGTGGTGCAAGTTTGCAGTCTTTGCTGGTCTCGAGGTCGATCTCCGAAAGCGGACCGTATACCTCTTTTCATTCGCTGAAACTCGACTTCTGCCCCGTCTCCATTGGCTGAAAAGCAGCGTTTCCAACTACTCGCGGATAAAGTCAGCACCTCGCTCGACATGGCCCGGAAGAGCGCGCTGGCGGCGCTGCTGGCCGACCACCGGCGGCAGGAGGCGACCGAGGAGGCTACTGCCGCCGAATCCGACGATGCATCGTCTTCTTCTGCGTCTCCTCTTCCTGTCGCGCCTGCTACGCGCTCCAGCCGCCCAGTAGAAGCCGCGCAATCTTCTGCGCACAGAATTCTCCCACCCAGATCGGCTTCTTCTCACTCTCGCAGCCGCCATGAGCAGGACGCCAAGTACCGCATGGAACGAGTGTACGAAGAGGTGTCGAGACGTAAATCTCAAGTGATTGCAGGCCCCGTTGTACCCCGTGGATCCTCTGAGACCGGCAGTAGCGCGACGCCGCCAGCATCCGATGCTCCACTTTCAACAGCTGCAGCTGCTACAGATAACGACGGCCTCCGTTGCACGCAGCAGGCTCAGAGAGGCTCCATTCAGGATAAAGACAGGCAGCAGAACGACGCGAGACCCGATCCTTTCCACTTCTTGATGCCGAGACCGAAGGACAGGAAACGACCACGAGGTGACGTGAAGCGCGTGGGGTTTGCTACGCCTCCGCTTCCTCCTGTGTCGGGTTCGTCCTCGAGTCAAGCGGCGGGCAATGAACACGTTGAGATGTTCAGTACTGGCGAGTATCGCCAGCATGACGACGAAGATGGACGGCGGGAGAGGAGAAGGCAGCGACGGGAAGAGCGGCGGAGGCGACGACAGGAGAAGGCCAGTCGCAGAAGATCAAATAGTGAAGAGGACAAGGGCGCCACGCTCTTGGACGTAGATGACGCTACGGTGCAGTATATCGACGCGGTGCTGGTGAAACCGGATCCGCAGGTCTTCAACAAGTACACGCGTTTTTTTCTGGATCCGAAGCTGGAGATGCTGTATCAAGATTTCACGGCGATTTACTGGTTCGGACGTGCACGCTGGCATGTCGGCGTCTGGATGGCTGTGCATGTATTTGTGAATCTGGTGTTCTACGCGCTCCCGACTTCGGGCTTCACCGGAATGGATCAGTTTATTCTCTCGTATGAATCCTTGCCGACCATCTTCCAGTGGGTTTACATCCCCATTGCGCTGCCGTTTGCTGCGCTGCCCAACAAGTACAATCCGTTTCAGACGAGGTGGCGAAGTTGGGTATGCCTTATCATCATTTTCTTCAACCTAGCATTTCAGGTGTGGCTAGCGGACGCTAGTCGACTGGCCTCCAATGCGTACACGACGGTCGTGCATGACCGCCTGTCATGTGAAGCGTCGAATCCAGAGCTCACTTCAACTTTTGCTGGTTTAAACTCAAGTGGCAGTGATGAAGGTCTGAGCAACTCCACCATCAACATCGCTCTTGCTTACTTAAACGACGAGCAAAGGAATCTCGCTTTGAGCGTGACTCACATGTGCTCGGACGCGCTGGTGCAGACTCTTGTGAGTTTTGCTTCACTATTCAGTTTTCTGTTCGTGATATCTATTCGTCTGGAGTTTGTCCAAGTCGTGGTCGTGGCTGTCACCGGAGGTGCTATCTATGCCATTGTCGTGAGTGCCTTCGGGCTCCAATTGCAGTGGCTCATCACGTTCTCTTATGGCATGGCTGTCGTGCTGCTGCTCATCTTGTCGTACTCTTCGGACCGTACCAATCGGCGCTCATTCCTCTCCAATTTTTTGGTCGAGAAAGAGAATGAGAATTTAAAATCGTCGCTCAAGCAAGCTGAGGCTGCACTGCAGAATGACGCTGCCCATGCTGATGAGGAGCGCGCAGTGGCACGCGTGCTAGCTGCGCCGGAAATGCGTCATCTCGAGATGGTACATATCCCATTTGCTGACCTAACATTCTTGCAGGCTATCGGCCGTGGCTCAATGGGCGACGTTATCAAAGCCAGGTATTTCGGCACTATTGTCGTCTGCAAACGAATGCGTCGTGAACACATTGTTGAGTCTGGTGCAGCTCGAAATCGAAATGGAAACCGACACGCGTCAAATGGAGACAGCGCACTAGCAAGCTTTCGTGATGAAATCGAGCTGATGTCTTGTTTGCGGCACCCGAATATCGTGCAGTTCATCGGTGCAAGCTGGGACAACGCGTCGAACCTGTGCATCGTGATGGAGTATCTTGAAAATGGTGACATGCATAGCGTGCTACACTCGGGACTGGGAAAGAACTTCACGTGGGCTGATCCGTTGCTCAAGATGGCAGTTGATGCTGTGCAGGGAATGCTCTACCTGCATTCGCAGGAACGACCTGTAGTGCATCGTGACCTAAAAAGTGTGAACATCCTGTGCTCAGCCACGTTCGGTTGCAAAGTGGGTGACTTTGGGCTTAGTCGTCGGTACAAAAAGGGCGTGGACGCTCTTACTACTCTTGTTGGCACACCGTTCTGGCTCGCGCCCGAGATTATTCGCAGCGAACGGTATGGACCGGAGGCTGATGTGTATTCGTTCGGCATCGTGCTCACCGAGCTTGAAACACGATGCACTCCGTATCACGATCAAGAGGACACTGGATTAAAAGTGCTCATGCAGGTGGCCCACAAGGGTCTGCGGCCATCTTTGCCTTCCAGTTGCTTGCCTGAACGTCGCAAACTCATTGAGGACTGCCTCCGTGATGTCCCTGCGCGTCGCCCAACGTTTGCGCAATTGCTTTCTCGCTTGCAAGGCCCTGTGCTTCTTGAAATCGAAGGTCATGCTGCAGCTCAGCCGGAGCTCGAGCGCCGCGTACTGTTGCGTCGCTATCAAGAACGCAGGAGTCTCTAGCACTTTTTAAAGCGAATAAAATGTAGTTATCTTGAATCGCAGCGCTAGCTGTATGATGTTATAATAACAATCTACATCATGGCAAAAGAAATGACTCCGTCAAACATAGCCGTACTACCCCCATGAGTCTCGCGCCGCAGGTCTCGGACATCCGACGCAACCATTTCAGCAACAAGCTCTCGAAAACGTACAGTTGGCGTCCAGCCCAGCTCGCGCTGGGCCTTCTTCGCATTGCCGCACAACAAATCGACTTCTGCTGGGCGGAAATATACCGGATCCACACGCACCACCACTCGATCCGGGTCGAGTAGGTCAGCGTCTTGCGGATCCTGGTCGTCGTTTACGACAACACCTACCTCGTTCTCCGAGCCTCGCTCGCCTTTCCATCCAAGTGTTAGCCCCACGCGAGCAAATGCGAGCTCCACAAACTCACGAACACTATGACACTCTCCGGTGGCAACCACAAAATCCTCCGGCGTGTCGTGTTGAAGCATGCGCCACATGCATTCCACATAGTCACGAGCGTGGCCCCAGTCACGCTTGGCATCGAGGTTACCCACGAAGAGGCACTTCTCAATCCCCGCACGAATGCGCACCACAGCACGCGTGATCTTGCGGGTCACGAAGGTTGGTCCGCGTCGCGGACTCTCATGGTTGAACAGAATCCCGTTCACGGCGTACATCCCGTAGGCTTCTCGGTGGTTCACCACGCTCCAAAACGCAAATTGCTTCGCTACACCGTACGGTGAGCGCGGGTGGAACGGAGTGTCCTCATCCTGCGGTGTGGCTTGCACCTTGCCGTACAGTTCGCTCGTAGACGCTTGATAGAACCGTGCCGACTGCTCGAGTCCACACGTGCGCAAGCACGTTAGCAGACGTAGCGCTCCGAGCGCGTCGACGTCTGCCGTATACTCGGCCATCTCGAAAGAGACCTTGACATGAGACATCGCGCCCAGGTTGTACACTTCATCGGGTCGGACGCGCGCCACGATCTGGCACAGATTCGACGCGTCCGTGAGGTCTCCGTAGTGCAGGAAGAGCCGGACGCCGCGGTCGTGCGGGTCTCGGTACAAATGCTCCAGTCGCGCCGTATTGAAGTTCGACGACCGACGCACGAGGCCGTGCACCGTGTAACCTTTGGCAAGCAGCAGCTCGCTCAGATACGATCCGTCCTGCCCCGTGATGCCAGTGATGAGCGCCACCCGGGGACGGTCGGGGCTGCCGCAGCTGTCTGCGGCGCTGCTCTCGCTCGTGGTGCTCACGCTATCCACTGCCGCTTTGCCGTCGGTGGTGGGAAGCGATTCGGGGCTACTGGACGCGCGGGTCATGGTGCCTGGTGGTGCAGTTCACGTTTGACAAGGATATCCTCAACGTCCTTTGGCGATCTTTTACAGTTGAAGCTGGTTTATCTCGCTTTTTGTATGCTGATTTAAAACACGGGAAACTTGGTGGGTCGCCGCTAAGTTGTAGGGTGGATTTCAATAGCGACGCTTGGGCTAGTCGAGACTCTCCCTGCACACCAAGGCAGCATATACATGCGCTGCCGCATAAGCACCACACACGACGCGGGTCTCGCTTACGCGATGTTGATTCCTCACTGCTCGCAAGCACCTCTACCACTATATTTTTCGGCGTGTCCATGCTCGGGCGGCGCGTTCCAATTGGCTGCGTCCTCCGTTTGTCCACTCTTTTGATTGGCTGAAAAGATTCCTGAAACCATTGGCCTTCGGTTGCTGTGTGCCGGACGCGCATGAACCGACACTTCCGTCACTTGGGCATTTGCTCCGATCTCTTCGTGCCGACCGTACAATCCCTGCAAGCGCCA
Organism: Phytophthora foliorum; assembly: GCA_024679135.1. NCBI lineage: Eukaryota > Oomycota > Peronosporomycetes > Peronosporales > Peronosporaceae > Phytophthora > Phytophthora foliorum. Next base: position 6,423 of record JAHWLE010000367.1, on the reverse strand, counting down.
TGGCTTCTGCCCCGATCATCGACCCCGAGCTGCTGGACGGCCGCTCGGCCATCGACATCTTCGTGAACAAGAACCAGGGCCAAGGCTACACGTACGACGACCTGATCCTCATGCCGGGCCACATCAACTTTGGTGTGGACGCCGTCAAGCTCGAGACCAAGGTCTCGCGCAACATCTCGCTGCGGCTGCCGCTCGTGAGCTCGCCCATGGACACGGTCACGGAGCACGCCATGGCCATCGGCATGGCCCTGCACGGCGCCATCGGCATCATCCACTACAACATGACGGTGGAGGAGCAGGTCAAGGAGGTGCGCCTCGTCAAGAAGTTCAAGAACGGCTTCATCACGGACCCCAAGGTCCTCTCACCCGAGGACACGCTGGCCGATGTGGACCGCATCAAGGCCGAGTTCGGCTTTGCCGGCATCCCCATCACGGAGAGCGGCAAGGTCGGCAGCGTGCTCGTTGGCATCGTGAGCAACCGCGACATCGACTTCATTGAGGACCGCCAGACCAAACTCAAGGAGGTCATGTCCACCAATCTCGTCACCGCCCCCGAGGGCGTTTCGCTCACGGAGGCCAACCGCATCCTGCGCGAGAGCAAGAAGGGCAAGCTCCCGATCGTCAACGCCAAGGGCGAGTTCATGTCGCTCATCTCGCGTCGTGACCTGGTCAAGAACCGCGACTTCCCGAACGCGTCCAAGGACGCCAACAAGCAGCTGCTCGTTGGTGCCGCTATCGGCACGCGCCCCAACGACCGCGACCGTTGCACGGAGCTCGTCAAGGCTGGCGTGAACCTCATCGTCATCGACTCGTCGCAGGGTGACTCGACGTTCCAGGTGGACCTCATCAAGTGGATCAAGGCCACGTACCCGCACATTGACGTGATCGGCGGAAACGTCGTCACCCGCATGCAGTGCAAGCGTCTCATTGACGCTGGCGCTGATGGTCTCAAGGTTGGAATGGGTGTCGGCTCCATCTGTACCACGCAGGAGGTGTGCGCTGTGGGCCGTGCCCAGGCCAGCTCTGTGTACAACACCGCCCGCTACGCCCGTCAGTTCGGCGTGCCTGTCATTGCCGACGGTGGTATTGCCAGCTCGGGCCACATCGTCAAGGCCCTGACCGTCGGTGCCTCGGCTGTCATGTGCGGCTCGCTCTTCGCTGGTACCGAGGAGTCCCCGGGCCAGTACTACTTCCAGGACGGCGTCCGTCTTAAGAAGTACCGTGGCATGGGCTCGATTGAGGCCATGACCGCCGGTTCGTCCAAGCGTTACTTCGCCACCCACGCTACCGTCAAGGTCGCTCAGGGTGTGAGCGGTGCCGTCGTTGACAAGGGTTCGCTGATGAAGTACGTCCCGTACCTGCAGCAGGGTATCAAGCACGGCCTGCAGGACCTGGGCCAGGTCAGCCTCGACAACGTGCACGAGGCCCTGCACAACGGCGAGCTCCGCTTCGAGCTGCGTACGCCGGCTGCCCAGCGTGAGGGCAACGTGCACTCGCTGCACACGTACGAGAAGCGTCTGTACTAAGCAGCCAGGTGGTTTGTTGAGTTTGCTATGCATGCGATCAATCCACATCGTGCGTAGCGAAGTCGCCGCTATTTCTATATCTACAGTATATAGTGCAGTCACTGAGCATGACCATGACTCCTTCGAGCAGGTTCACACCTCTCGCTAGGAGTCGAGCCGAAAACTGCATGGTAATGAAGGCCAATACATAGACATCGTTCTTCCCGACGAATTTGTGCTATCAATTCTATCAAAACTTTGTCCATTCGTTTCGCCCAACTCACAGCAACTTCAACAAACGAGCGATTTGTAAGTTTTAAACGCGGCATGGAAGAGTTGCTGGAGGCAGCGATGAACATCAATTGAGCAACGCCACGATGAACGTCAATTCCTTACTATTACACTGTAGAACACTTATACCTGTAGTATTTTGAGGAAGTACGTTAGGTCTTACAGCTTACAACACCGCAGGATACAGGGTCAGAAGACGTCTCGCTGGACATGTTCAAAGCCAATCAAACGACCGAGCTTGCTGCTAATATCCTCCTCCTTTGGGCTCGACGCAGCCTCGGTCACTTCTGGTTCGGCACCGGGAAAACAGCTCCACAGCTCAGGCAGAAGTTCTCCGTAGCGTTTACTGTCGTTGAAGCAGAGGCAGCTTTCGCGTTCGCCCAGCGTCTTGCCCGCTTCAAGCATCGGCGACGATGTGAGCACAAGTCGTCGCATCGCCACTCGCACCGAGCCGTGCTTCAGTCCGTCAGCTCTGCACACCAGCGGGTACCAGTCCGCAAAAGTCTCATTCACAGGCATTGCCAGGTTCAGATGCACTTCTCCAAGATCTCGCTGGTCATTACCATGCACGAAGACGTCGAGCGTGCGCTGGTCAATGGTAGGTGAAGACGCCAGCCAGAAGACAAAGCGTTCGTTCACCATAAAGTTGCCACGGTCAACAGGCCTGGTCTTGCGACTCAACCGACCGAGCTGCATCGTGACGGCGAATGGAAGATCGGCGCCACTTTCGTCTCGGTCGACAGCGAGGCCGCGGGCTTCCATGATATCAACGACAACCAATTCGCCGTACGGACTTCCCCGTGATATGGAGCTGGACACTGCAGTCCGACACCGAGAGGAGACGCTGTGGACGTTATTGATGGCATTCTCAGCAGCCTCACGCGGCGGCAGGACCGATGATAAACTCACCGACGCGAATGAAAAGGTCGAAGAGGACGAGGAGTTGGAGCCGTCTGAAGACGAACGGGTGTTCCTCCACGGGGTCGGTGCAAAAGACAGCAGCGTTGACGACACCGACGAAGACGTCGTAGGAGCAGGAGGAGGTTTCCCCATGATGCTCGGGAAGACGCATACATCCGAGAATGTCCTGAACATGGATGTTACGGGATTCGCCGCGGACTTCTCGGGCGACGACGATGGCGACTCGGTTGATGCGGAGGTGGAAGATGACGAGGCTGGGGAGACAGGCGTCACCTGTATGTCGACATGGTTTGCTGCTGGCTTGGTGACCTGCGGGTCATACTGCATCGCGTACTTGTGGAAGTCTGCATCGATGGCCGGCGTGTGAGGCGTCTGAGGTTGCACCTTGTTTTCAACGAAAGACGCGCGATACTCGTCTGGAGTTGGAGTCGTGCCCTCTTGAGCTGCAGCTTCGGCGTTTTCTCTGCTTTTCGAGCGGCCGATGCGCGTCTGCCACAGGTTCTTCACGCGCTGGAAGTCGTTCGACCCCAGCATTGCCGATGGGCCGCGTTGCAGTGTTTTGATTTATGCTAGGGTGCACAGGCCAGTCGAAGGTCAAGTCAGTGCAATGTGCTCACACATGTAGAGGTACGAGAAGTCCTGGCAGAGGACGGGGGCTGGTCATACATGACATTTTGCCACCTGGTGCCTTCAGCTTCGCCTCCTGAGCATGATTTGGATGTTGTTTCGCCCGTCTCTTTAGAGTCGGTCTCTTGAGCAGGTGGAGCCGTGATTGAACAGGAGGCAATGCTATCTAGCACGACGCGTGCATCATACTACAGCCTTTGCGTCTACAGTAGACGGCTGGCTATTCCTTGCTCTCTTTATCTGCAGCCAAGCACAGCTGTCCATCAAGGTCCGAACGCAAAAAAAAAAAAACTTCAACAACTTCAAGGTCTCTCCAGAGTCCGGAGCTCTCTCGTGATCAATCTGAATTAACGAACGACACAACGTCAAAGACGAATATGCACTCGCTCGCCTACTATCGGCGCTCGAGGTGGCAGCGACAACTGCCTCTGAATAACAAAATAGCTCACCAGCTCAAGACGTGCCGTACTTCCGCACATACTCGTTCATGGGCAGAAAACAGAACTCGGCCTCGCCGTCCACGCCGCGCCAGAGTTTCACAACGTCCGCCAGCTCCATCTCGTACACAGGCAGCCCATTCACGGCGACAAGCACATCGCCGACGTTGATCGCGCCACTCTGCTGAGCTTGCTCGCCCGGAACCAGTCGATGAACAACCACCACGTCGGCGTCAGGATGCTTGGAGAACTCGATGCCGAGCTTGCGGGACGAAGACAACACTACGGTGCACGCCGTCAGCAGCGATCGGATGTATTCAAGCGCGATCTCCAGACACGTCACGAAATACGCAATTTCCCCCTGCTGGCTGCCCGAATCGAAAAAAGTGATCAACTCCTTGAGCGCCACGGGATCGCGCAGATGCGAGTGAATCAGCACGTAGATGAAAGCAGGAATGAACGCATCGGCGCTCATGGGCGGCTGCGTTGGGTGCTCGGTGTGGAACACGGCATAAATCTCCTTGCAGGCCGCCAGCAACTGTGCGCGCTTCATGTACGGAAGACTAACCTTGTCCACCTCTCGCAGTTTAGCACATGCCGAGAACCACTTCGTAGACGACACACTGTCGGGGCCAATGCCGAAGAATGCCTGAGACTTGCTGCGCAAGATTTCAATCTTCCCTTTCAACACCTTTGCATCCTCTCGTGTTTGAGCGCGCACGTTAGTCAGTATCGCGCGGTAGAGCGGAAAAAATACTCGCTCTTCGATCTGTTCGTGCACGATCGTCTGAATGTTGTTGGTGATTTCACTGATCACAACAGCATCTTGTGGATGGGCCGCATTTGCTTTCACGTTCTCTTTAGCTCCATCATCGTCCGAGTCGCTGTCCGAGCTGTCAGGCTGTGCGACGCCTGCGAGCATCAGGAGCTCCTTCAAGCGGGTATGGACCAAGTAGTCGGAAAGCCCCGTCATAAACTCCCGTACCGTCGCGTTTGAAACCGGACGGCCAGTGTGCTCCTTCAGGAATGCCGCAGACGTGCAGCCCTCAGGGGAGTACGGAGAGGCCAGGAGTAGCTGTACTTCACGTGCCACATCGACCATCGCGTCTTCCGTATTAGAAATGAATGAGGACATGCAACGACGGCAAACACCGTCAATAGCGGCACCGCCTTCGTCCATCGCGCCACACTTGCACATTCGACCAAACTCCGACGCACTAGTAGGCATGGCAAAATCGTTTGCGTCAGGTTTGGATGGTGTCGCCGCGGACAGCATTGTGTTGGTACTTCCTTCGCCGACTGAAGCGAGGGCAGCCAACCAAAGCGATCGCTCATCTTGACTATCAGCATGCAGGAACAGGTTGCGACTGGGAGTGCAGATCTGGAAACTGTGTCTCTCACCCGTTTTTAGGGTGTCTACTGATGATACCCGCGCATGGGAGACGTCAATGGAGCCTTTACGGGAGCCGCCCTGCGGGTGAGCGAAGTACGAAAGGGTCGCGCTCGAGAGCTCGAACCAGCGGCGCTTCGTCGATTTTACCATACGACCACGCTTGCGCAGCCAGCCAGAGAAGAGGATGGGGCCGCCTCTATCAGCATTATCGCTGTGTTGCTTCATAAGTTTAGCAGTCTTGGCACCCTCAGGTAACAGTTGCACGTTATGTTCCTGCAATTTGCGGATCCATACGTCGCGGTCGTGGTTGTCCATGGCATACAGCACCATGCTGTAGTTGCCCTGTGCGAACTTGAACCCGCTGTGCAACATGCACTGCACCGAGCTCCTACGCGTAAGGTCCAGTCGGCCACGCACCTCCGTGGCATCATGTGTGTCGTGATAAATAAGCTCGTTGTCCACAATGCAGAACAACCGACGCTTGAAATTTCGCAGACCATGGCCACGCTTGATCAGCCAGCCAGAGTGTCGAACAACGGGCTTGTACTCGAGCACCCACCGCCGGCTTTGCGCGCTGGTAGGTGTGGGTCTTGCATTGCTACCCGTCGACTTGACCATCGTGCTCGTGGCGCGCTCCGTCCACATCTCAATATCACTGCACAAACACATCCATCCTGTCCGTTAGATCAAGATCTCCGACCGCGCTACAAGCCGAAAACGGAGCGTACCGTTGGCTCGGCCGCGTCACGAGCACGACCCGCCGCGACTCGCGGATGCTGTCGTTGCCCTGAGCCACGGACGGCGACTTGGACCGCATCTGCACTGCCTCCGTTTCCGGTGTCAGCGTCTCATTCTGCTCGGAAGTGCCAATACACTCGTCCAGCTGCGCCACCGCTTCAATAGCTCGAGCATTCCCCGCAACCGGCGGGGAGTCGGCGGCATCCAAACTGCAGCGCATCGTCCGTGTGCTGCTGTCGTCTCCCGAAGACGACGACGCCGCTAGACACGGTCTGTGGCGTTCGCTCGGCTCGCGGCCATCGATCTCCTCCTCCTCGTCGCTATCGTCGATCTTGATCTCCTGGCCGGCCACGAACTCCTCGTCGCTGTCCTCGTCGATGTTGATCTCAACGCGGCGCTGCGTGTGCTGCCTCGCGACGGTTTTCTCGGCTTCGCGTCTCGGTCTCGGCTCTGGGTCGCTGGGCGTGAGCGGCTCCTGCTCCGGCAGACTCAGCAGGCTGCTGCTGGCGAC
>JAHWLE010000366.1:0-25065 GCA_024679135.1 Phytophthora foliorum | reverse complement strand
TACCTGGGCGAAGGCCCGCGCATGGTGCGCGACGTCTTCCGCCTGGCCAAGGAGAACTCGCCCGCCATCGTGTTCATCGACGAGGTGGACGCCATTGCCACCAAGCGGTTCGACGCGCAGACGGGCGCGGACCGCGAGGTGCAGCGCATCCTGCTCGAGCTGCTCAACCAGATGGACGGCTTCGACCAGGCCACCAACGTCAAGGTCATCATGGCGACCAACCGCGCAGACACATTGGACCCGGCGCTGCTGCGGCCTGGCCGCTTGGACCGGAAGATCGAGTTCCCGCTGCCGGACCGACGACAGAAGCGCCTGATCTACCAGGCCTGCACGGCCAAGATGAACCTCGGAGACGAGGTGGACCTGGAGGACTACGTGAACCGCCCCGAGAAGATCAGCTCGGCCGACATTGCGTCCATTTGCCAGGAAGCCGGCCTGCAAGCTGTGCGCAAGAACCGGTACGTGGTGCTGCCCAAGGACTTTGACAAGGGCTACAAGAACGCCATTAAGCGCGCCGACACCACGTTCGAATTCTACCATTAGGCGAAAATGCTAGCCATTCGAGTCAAGAGTGCATTGACTGGCATGAGCAAGTCAACCGACAAGTTGAGGTTGGCGAGCAGTGTTGTGGTAGCGACGTGTAACCTCCCAATAGCAAAAGTGCTTTGCCCCTATTGCTGTGAGCGTTTCGTGCGCTTGGAAATGGTTGGCTTTCGTGTGTGAGCGGCTCTATTTGGAACACGGGCAAGTGGCAGCGGCATTTGCGTTCTGGCAGCCGACGGACAAGTGACAAGGATGTACGTAAACTTGTGTCGTGCTAATTCCTCAAAAACTCACCTGCTGCTCTGGTTCATGCAGCCATTCTCTGAAGCAACACTAATGGCCATCCTCATCACTGCTCAACGAATGCTACGGCTGCGGGTGGAGCGAGTCACGAAGCTGGTTCGCACTGTACGGGTACTAAACTTGCTCACGGCATGTGTGCAGTTTGCAGCGGGTGTGAATAGCCTCGTTGGCATTTTGGCACTCAATGTGACGGAATTCCTTATCGCGGTCTACGCCATCGTCTTCGCACTGCTGCTGGCCTGCTTCGAGTGCCATTTGACCGTGACGGACAACATACTTCGTCCAAACTTCGGATTCCTCTACGGCTACCGGGGCATGACCACCTACCTCCTGTTCATCGGTCTGATGGATCTAGGAATGATTGGTCACGTCTTCGGAATTATTGCGGGGTCGTTCGCCTGCATCAACGCGTGCATCGTCGTTTTAGTTGGCGTGTGTGCACCCCGCACCCCTGCTGACTACCCAGCAGTGATCAACAGCACGTCGGTGCCATCCTACGGGTCTTCACAACTCCAGGGTCCGATTGCCTTCGCACTTGCTTCTGGAGCCTTGAAAATGGGTGCCTCGGCCCCAGCTTCAGTACATGCAATCGTGTAGGGCATTGATGAAGCAGATAACAAAAAAAACAATAAAAGTACTTTTGAGGTGCCGAATACCACTCGATGCTTCAATTAGGCTGACCGCTTTTACGTCTCTGTAGAACTATGTAGGATCGAAAGTACCTCAGTCTTGGAGCTGCATGTAAGCTTTGTTGACACGCTGTCTTTCACGGATTTCATCCTGATAGCAAAACATCGATTAGTACACGGCTGCGAAATTACCAGCACGAACTTGAGAACGTACGCGGACTTGGGTGAGTGTTGCCTGCAGATCTCGCTCAAGTTCTAGCAGCTCGCTCTCAGACGCGAGCTGAAGCGAGCGCTCCAAGAGCTTTTTGTTGAACCAGTGACCGTGCCTAGTTCACAACCACAACAAGCACCGTCATGTTTCTCCCCTAAGCAAGAAATCCACTTACGAGCACAGACGCACTTGATGACGAGCGACTCGATAATAGGCACAATGTGTGTGTCTAGCTCGCGTTTGATAATCACGACCGCAGGTCGGATGAATCCCTCGAACAGCAGATGCGGGAACTAAGAGCAGACACCGTCAGATAGTCGATTTGATATGAGAAGCAGTAATTGTAGTGCATACCTGTTTGTTCGGTGTCAGCAGTAGACCCAGCAAGACGCATTTGAAAAGGTAGTAGAAGGGGAACCTATCACACAAAATACAAACCATATAAGATGAATTGTCTTCCTACTCGAAATAATTGTGCTGCGAGTTACCACGAGATGAACAACTCCAAGTACTGCTCAAAAATTGCGGCAGCAGCCAATACGATCCTGTGGTGCTCAATCCAACAAGGGTAAGCTAACTCGAATTTCAGGTCCAGAACCTACGAAAGTAGTAAGTATGCCGACAAACCAGAACTCGAGAACGGCTGCGAGAGTGGCGGTGTCTACGCCTTTTTCCACTCGAGAGAGCACCTTGAGCGACTCATAGGCCCCCGAAAAAATCCCCACACAACTGCATACCGAGAGCACAATCGTAAGAAATCTCTGGCAGAAATGAACGATTCAATGGAGACCACTACGGCGTACGTGAGTCCTTCGCTCAGCAAGTAAAATGTCATGTTTGCCTACTCCTTGTCCTCTAGGTTTCGTCTTGGCACGAATGCGTTATGACCGAAGACTATCCAAATGCTGCAACGAAATTGAAAATAGCACGCACACGAATGTATTTGTATGCTGGACGTGCTGTCTGTCCCCTGTTTGTTGCACGTATCGACAAGCCTGAATCATTTTCTCGTCGGTGCTCGTTGCTGATAGTTCTTTTGAAATTGATATGAACGCCAAACCCCGGGCAAAAGCGGCAGGACGCCAGCGTTTAAGGCCTCAGCAAAAACATGAACGCGTCATATCAATCCCAGCCCGCTCAATCAGTGGCCTTCGAGGCGTGGACCTCGTGGAGCAAGTCGCTCAAAGCACCGTCATTCAGCGACGACGGTGGACTGAGTACGTGAACTACATCTCTTAAAGGTATAACGTGAGCGAAGGTCGTGCTGATTCTTTCAGTTCCTGTTCATACGGTGTAGATTGTATCGACGATTGTGGGAACGGAAGTGAGCTACTTGAACTGTGTTAAACTCTCTACATGAAAAAATGTTGTAGATTGCTAGGTTTCTGAATTCCTAACATTTGCGTCACAGGACCAAGCTGGACATTGCAGATACCATTTTGTTCATGAACGGCATTCCGGCTGATTGGTACTTTACTTCGGCTTCCACGGGGGTGCGTGCTGTCACGATGCTAGAATGATTTCAAATCTTCTTACGTTTTACCTTCCTAGGAAGTGAAAAGGAAAAGTAGCTCAAACTTGAACTCCATGGCCATCCGTCAGCTCTGTGCCAAGTCGACATTATTAAGCGATCAGTCACGACAACGATTGCGTGCTCGTCTCGTGCACGAGGAGTCTGGCCAACTCGTGACCACACTACTACGAGATGGAGAAATTAGTTTTGTACTGAGCCAGCCACCATCAGACTTGGCAGTGGCTAGTGTTCTGCTACAACCGCTGCTGCCTTTGTCCCGTCAGCCTATGAATGCGCGAGGAACATTTGTTGCCAAGTACAACATCGCCACAACTTCTTCTTGCACTCGTGTCTTGCACCTAGAGAATGGTGGCTTGTACGGTCTTCTACCATCTCGGGCAGCAGCAACAAGCAATGAAGCCGCAGGCGGGGGTCGGATCAAGCGTCCTAGCAGTGCACCCGCAACAGCACAAAGCCACCAGCTTGAGGAAATTGTCAAGGGGGAACTACGCAAACTTGTGCACGAGGTCGAAGCAGCTTACCGTGACCGTGTTCGCTTGTTGACTGCCGACTTCCAGATCACGGATATGCACAGACTGGAGCTTGTGCGTGTAAGTGGCATCGTGCTCTTCTCTGACCTCGTTCAGAAGAAAGACATGCCCTCGACAGTCTTACGTAGCAACGTCACTGATGCTGAGCAGAGTCGTAGAACTCGTCGACGAACGGTACGCATACCTTTTATTCACTCGTTTCGAGTGCATCTAAACAGCAACCTCACCAAAATTCGTTTGGCATGCAGTCTTCTATCGCAGTTGAAGATAGCAGCAAATGTGCGGGTCGTGCATTTTGCCACTGCATCGATGCAGTTAGTGCTCCTAGCTTAAGCCGATTTCGTCCGCCGCGAACGCAAACTGAACTGTGTCAAATTACAAGAAAGGTATGCTGCATATTATCTGTTGCTTGACCAACGTAAAGGAAAACTCATCACGTAAGTTGTTCAAACATGCAGTCAATTTCACTTGGCGAGAACGAATCCGCATTCCTTAAACGCTTTGGTGCCGAGACGGAGGCTACTCTACGAACGGTTGAAACCTCGGTTTTGACAGCGACATCATCATGGGCCCGGCGTGGTAATTCTGGCCGTGGTCAGTGCCCTGCTGTCGCGAAGTTGCTCGAGCGACGCATTTTCATGCTTCAGAATACACTGTGGAACCCAAAGTCCGACGCGTTCGACCCGAAAGCTTGTAAGTCTGATTTGTACTCTCCGAGCATTTTTGGTAGCTCCTTTAACGTTTGATTTGTATGTTTTTCTCCTCATCAAGTGGAGTTTGAGGACGCTCAGTGGCTACCTCACGAATACGAAATGGTAGCCGTGTGTCGGGCGTGCTATCTTATCTACCAGGCAATTGATGATGAGCGGTTTAGTCGATCTCGCGAGACGGCCACCGCAGCAGCTCGGAGATCGACGGAGCTGTTTCGCTCCAAATTTCTCGAAAGTGAGCGAGCTGCGATTTCAACCATACGCAGAAGCGTTAATGGACAGGTCCGGGAAGCGTGGGAATTGAACGAAGAGGATGAAGCATAGAATCAATAATAATATGCGGCATTGTTGTTACTGTCTTGCAGCTGACTGTGATCAGTAATATCATTGATATTTTCCATTCACGTGAAGACTGGCTAAATTGCAACTACAAACGAAGAACATGCTACATTTCTGCGTGAATTTTAACTTTGCTTGCGAACTCGATCTCCGGTCGCACATCTTGATCTCGTCGTTTAAAGCAAAGGCACACGGACCCTACGATAAAGATGATCTGCGGACAGTATGGGTTATCAGTACACCAGGGAACGAGTTGGTCGAGTAATTCAGATGAATACAACAAAAACGCACCGGGAAAGCCGCAAAGGCCAATGCGATCGCTCCGATAGCTTCAACCTGCGAGCTGAGTTGCTTTGACACGAATGCAGCGCATCCACGCGAGGCGGCTGTAACTAGGTTCTTGCCGCATGTACCGCTAGGAAGAGCAAAGGGACATGCGCCTTGACACTCGCTGGTGGGCAAATACAAGTCAACCGTACTAGAGCACGCTTGTCGTTGATCCTGCCATTTGGGTACTACCGCATCTGGGCGAGAGCTCGGAAATGAACTCGAGTCGGTCGTGCAGTGAATGGGTAATCCGTATCCGCAACAAAAGTTGTCGCGTTGGAGCTGAAGAACCATCGCGCGATAGGTGCTCGCATCGCCACTTCCAACAGCACTTTTGACGTAGTAGGCCTGCCAAACAAGCATGGCTCCGGCAAACTCGTCACTTCTGAAAAAGTGCTGACACGTTTGTTTGTCCTTGTCACTCAGAGCTTCATACCTTCCCACTGTAAGACACAAAACCTGTGCGTCGTAACTCAAAGCAAGACTAGGAGCTCTGCTAGCTGCAAGTGCCACCCCGCCCATGACAGTCTGAAAGAATAGTAGCAACACCAAGAGTATCGCCTGCACGAGAAGCAGACACTTGTTTTTTGTTCGTGCAGTCGCGAAACCGAGCATAGCGGCGAACAAGTAGGAAACCCCTGTGAAAATGAGCCCTCCACCTACGTCGCGGATCGTCAAACCCAGTAGTTCATGATAATGCTCGTTATCCACAAGCAATGCTCCCAGCACGATAAGCAAAATCATTTGCATAATACTGTAGCAGCCAGAACCGGCCAAGAACTGGATGAGGTTTTCCTTGTGGAACATGGTATGGTGAAGACACCTTGACGCCGAAGCATTAGGCAAAAGAAGTGTTGATTTCAAGAGCCTGCGACCTCGCAGAGATCAACTAGCTGAGCTGGCCTCATATTTTTATCAAACCCACTTCGCGTCAAGCTCTTTATCGGGTCAATGCGATCATGCTCCACCGCTTTTAGAGCATCAGCAGCGAGTGTTGGGAATGGCAGCACTTTCACACTTGCAGTCTTGCGCTTAGTTTCGCAATGAGGGAGGAATATACTGCACCGGGTACCGACTCACCACCAGCTCAACCATCTGCGTGGCAATTACGCTTCGGCAAGAAGTCTAGTTCTCGATTGCAACCGCAGGCAAACGGATCAAAATCGGAAGCGAATATTAAAAGCGAAGCTCGGTCACCGTCCATATCGGAGCAGCTACTACATGCGCTCGATGCAAAACCAAAAGAGAAGGAGGAACTAAGTCGAGATTGTGTGGACGAGCTGCTCGGTCGACGCAACGCGTTTGCTACGGAGCCTGGACTACGTCTTCGAACTCAAACGAAATGCCCCCAAGGCGGTGATATGCCTGAACAAATCCAATTTGATCACGCAGATGTAGCAGCTGAGGTGAAAGAGATCATTCGAGTTCGTCTACAGATTGAGACTCAGGCAGACTCGTTGCGTCAAACTTCAGGACATCGGCAGCGACCAAAGCGACAACCCGAGGCAAGGTGTGCAACCCAGTCACGCACAGCAACATCAACGACCAAAAACCTTACCAGTCGAAAAACTGCAAGGCTTAGCAACACCACATCTCGTTGCCACGAGAAGAAGAATCCACGTATTCCATTGGTACGCTCTGAAAGTGACAACCAAACAACTGGAAGTACTACGACCACAGCAGAACCACCACGATTCCAGAGGCAAAACAATCAAGAGCAGCAGCATTCGTCTAGCTCTGGGATTTCAAGCAAGAAGCTCCTATCTCGACCGACCCCACCCCAACAACAACCGATGGAGCGTCGACAGCAACTTCTACAACAAGCACGAAAAGCTCGCAAAATGAAGGCAGCAGAAGATCAAGCACTACGAAAGCTACCAGGACTTGCTAGCATTGACAACAATAAGGAAAACGACCAAGAACAAAGACGGATACAAGAACAAATTGAGCGCCTCACGCTGGAGAATCAACAGGCTGCCGCACTCGAAGAACGACTTCACAATCGTAGACACCGTTTGAATTCACTCAGTAATGTCTTTGAGGGCTGGCGGCGGTACATCGAATGCAAACAAAAAGTGCAGACCAGAGTGCTGGCAGAGTTCAATTGGCGAATTTTAAAGAGAATCGTGACTCACTGGAAGCGATACACACACCGACAATCGCATGCAAGGTCAGCCGAGCAAGCACGCGAGAATTTGCTTCGAGAGCAGCACCTGAATGAGCAAGCCACAAACTTTCATCGATCGAGGCGGCTACCTAAATGGTTCTACTGCTGGACAACATTCGTAGCGCACCAAAAAGAGCAACGCGCAACAGAACGAGTCACAGATAGGCGTAGAGTACAAAGTGAACGTTTGATGGAGAGGCTACAAGTACTACGGCAGAAAAAACTCGCAGACGAAAGTCAACCAAATTCTGCGGCTCAATCTGAAAGTGAATGTGATCCTGACAACGGCGAAGAAGAGCTTCCTCGAGCGAAGAGGATGATTGGATCTTCGCCTAACGTTTGTGAGCGTACCAGCAGTAAAACTAATACTTCGATCAGATTTCGCCATCGAAAAAGCGCTTGGACAAGTACAAATGAACACCAGACTAATCCAGACCCAGTGAGAACAAGAGAAGGAGAGGCACCACGTGAGGTTCATGTATCCCCTCCAGCGCTTCTTCCGGACACTCGAGCGCCAAAACGTGTCGACAAAGTTTATAAAGCTATGGAGCAGCGCGCAGTCGAACGGAAACAACGGCGTGAAGAGTTAAAGCAGAGGTACGAAGAGCTTGAGCGGAAAAAACGCGAAGAGCAGGAAGAGCAGCGCGCAGCTCGCGAGGCACTACTTCAGCAACAACGCACGGAAGAAAAGACCCGGATACGTGAGCGAAAACTAGCAGAAGCGATCGCGCTGAAGGAGAAACAGGAGCGACGCGATTACATGATCACTCAGCGTTACAAGGCAGACAAGCACAGCCGCCAGCGACTGCTTTTCTACTACGCACTGTTACCGTGGCGAAAGCACCATGTACTCGTCAAGCGAGTCACACATAACGCTTGTCGGTGGCACGATCTAAGGACGGTGTATTCTCTCTGGGGACGATGGCTAGAATTTGTGCAAATTCGTCGTAAGCTCCATCGACGGCGAGAACGGGCTCAACTTGAAGTGGCCGCGCGGCACCACGCGCGTATCCTTCAGCGACGTGCACTTTGGAGCTTTATGCGGAATCACCAAGCAACGGAGGCTCGGGCTCTAGCGGTGCGGCGTCAAAATCTGTGGAACACACTTCGAAACTCATGGGCACGTTGGTGCAAGCGTCTGATGGACGAACGCGCTTACCAACGAAAGAAAGCTTTTGAGGCGGCAGACAAGCTGCAACAGGAAAAGCTTCGCCGTATTTGCGCTCAATGGCGAAGAGTGACGTGCGATGTCAAGCATCAGCGTGAACTTGAGCATGAGAAGCAGCAGCTGTGGCGCAAGGTGCGGGGGTGGCTCGATGAGGACCAGTAATACTTCAATCCATTGCCACCTCAGACACTTTTCCCATAGCCTTACTTCTCAACGAATATCGCCAGATAACAGCCTACTCGTGGTTCTGAGCTCGTGTAGTTTTCCAGGCTGTGCGAGGTGCTACACAAGCACCACGATTTCATTCCGAAATCGAAAATCTGGCTCAAGTCATGGCCTCGCTACCATTATAACACTTGGCAACTTCAACTTGGGTGTCCACTTCATTGTCCACATTTGTCTCCATTGGTGACCATCACTATCGATTAGCGAGAAGAGCCGTCGGGGCCATCGCGTTTATCCGAACCTGCGTAAAGGTATCGGAACCAGAAATGTTTGAGGCGCCGCGTAAAAGACTCGGAGTCGCCACGTGAGTTACGTCGGCTTTCATCATCATCTGCACAGACCGAACGTCGACGGGAACCGCTGGTAGTGATCCGAGCATTCGTGGTGGCAATGCGGACGCAGCAGTTATCTCACCCTATCTCACCTGGGATATACTCGTCGAGCCTTTTCCGGCGATGGCACGAATCGGGCTTTGATAACCTGCAGGATACGAAGTGACCCGTTTAGTAAGAGACCTGCCTCCTGCGTCATGCCGGACTAAGTGAGGACTCAGCTCACTTCCGCTTTTGCCGCGACCCAAGCAAGCCACCACCACAGAACAAATTGCATCACCATGTCTCCTTCCTTCGTTTCTTCACTCTCGGCTGCCGCCGTGCTCTCCAGTGCTTCGTTGCTCGCCAACGCTCACCAAGTTGTTCTGCTGCCTGCCCCGACGTACACCACCGATGACAAAGCCACCAAGTACGCTCCGCTGGCCTTCCTGGAAGACCAGGGTTTCTCCACGCAGGAAGACTTCACGGCGTGGCGCAAGGAAAACGGCTACGACTCACTGCGCGCTTTCGACGACGGAGCGTCGTACACTGTGAGTGACGGTGCCGACTTCACCTGCGGATTCACCGACATCAACGGCGACGTGCAGGCCATTCCGGATGGCAACGCCATGCGCTCGACGGGCTACACGCACGACGGTCCGTGCGAGGTCTGGCTGGACGACACCATGGTCATGCAGTACGACAACTGCCACGAGGTTATCAGCGGCAAGGACTACACCATCGACTACAGCTCGTGCACGTCCACTTGCACGCTTTACTGGTTCTGGATGGGTGTCCGCTACCTCAACAACGCGTACTCGTGGCAGGTGTATAAGGCCTGCGTGCCGCTCTCGGCGTCGGCTCGGCGTCTTGAGGGTGCGGCCAACGAGTCCGCCGTCCTCGACTTTTAAGTTGTCGTATAGGTGAAAACTTTGCGTAGGCTGGCAACAGCATCCGCAGTTTGTTTGTCAAGAGTAAAATGCCGAATACACGTACTTGCTGTCGTTACCTCAAGAAGGTTGCAAGGCTCCAGTAACTTTTGCAAACCGAAAATGCTGTAGTCGTATCCAGGAGCAACGTTACCTCGTTCAAGATGCTGGCCACCATCCTGCTTGAACACCTCACGGTGAATCAGCATTGAACAGACTGAAACTGCACGACAGTCAAACCTCTACTTCCATCAACGCAAGCTACCACCTGTGTCGGCAGCGGCATCGTCGGAACCATCTTGTCTCGATCACCTCAACAAATGTCAGCAGGATCAACAAAGTAGGCAAACCAAGCAAACAGCAAAATGGGATTAAACGACGATTGCTGCGACTTCAAGCATCTACATACTAGTAATAAACGTCCGGGACTTCGCCTTGGCGCTGTATGCACTTACAAGTCAACCACGGCGGACTCGTTGGCCAACCGCCGAGCCGACGCCGAAAGGGGCACGCAAGCCTTGTACACCTGCCACGAGTACGCGTTCTTGATGTAGCGCACGCCGAGCCAGTACCAGTGGAGTGTACACGTGCCCGTGCACGAACTGTAGTCGATGGTGTAGTCCTTGCCGCTGATGGCCTCGTGGCAGTTGTCGTGGGTGAGCACGCGCGTGGTGTCGAGCCAGACCTCGCACGGGCCGTCGTGCGTGTAGCCCGTCGAGCGCATGGCGTTGCCGTCTGGGATGGCCTGGGGCGTGGCGTCGGCGTTCGTGAAGCCGCAGTAGTAGTCAGCTCCGTCCGTGACGGTGTACTTGGCACCGTCCATGAAGGCGCGGAGCGTCTTGTACCCGTTGCTGCGGCGCCACGCGTTGAAGTCCTCCACGGTCTCGTAGCCCTGGTTCTCCAGGAAGGCGAGCGGCGCGTACTTGGTGTCCTTGCTGTCGGTCGTGTACGTCGGAGCTGGAAGCAGCACAACCTGGTGGGCGTCGGCCGTGGGGGCGAGTAGCGCGGTGCTGGAGAGCACTGCAGCCACTGAGAGCGAGGAGAGGAGGGAAGGGCCCATGGTGGATCGAGGAGTGGCGACGATGCAGAGGAATGGAAAGTGAACAGGGAGGTGGCGAAGCTTTTTGCAGTTCGAGCAGGTGACCGCGCTGCGAGGAGGCATAACCCCGGCCTGGTCTGCTGGTGTCGAGAGAGTCTACCGGGAATGGCAGTGACCGCCAGCCGGCAGGTGAGAACTATCACTCCTCTACGGTCTCACCTTGCATTCCGATAGTCGTTCGTCCGACAAATGCTGTGTCTGCCTGGATTCTCGGCGTAGAGGACGCGGGCGTCCCCACCTTGGTCACGAGCGCGCACGGCGCTGCGTTGGTTTCTGCTGGGTGTCACGAAGGCTTCTCACGTTTACGAGGACTCGAAGTGACCGCAGGTCGAAGTCGCTTCAACGTCAGAGAAACCTGCTGCTTGCACATGTACGCCGGAGGGAATTGCCGGCGGTAACCATTGACTCGATAGCATTGTGATGCATGTCGAGCAGACCATCGGTAAACTCTGGTGGACCGACTGAATACCACATCGAGAACGCTTCAGACTCGGTGGTCGAGTACCTCGACTCGCTACGCGCCAGGTGCCTGGGTCCACGTAGAGGTGTGAGCCGCGGTGGCGGTCATGTTGTCGAAAGTGCTCGTTCGTCGATGGCACATCGTTGCATTCGACCGGAAGAGATTCCTACGGACATGGCGCACTTCCAGCGTAAGATGACAAGACGTGCTATGCACCACTTCAGTAAGTAGTGATATTTTCAAAAGCACATACGCACACCAGTCTGCTACAGGCCTACAGGGCCACATCATGCTGTCGCCTCTTTGCCGAGCGCGATGCAGTTCTTGTAGACTTGCCACGAGTACGCGCCCTCGACGTACTTGATGCCGAGCCAGTACCACCGGAGCGTGCACGCGGGTCCGCACGCACTGTAGTCGAGCTGGTGCTGGCCGTGCGGGAACTCGGTGTGGCAGTTGTGGCCCGCCGCCGCCTTGGTGTCGTCCAGCCAGACCTCACACGGGCCGTCCAGCGTGTAGCCCGACGTCTGGAACGAGCTGTTGGTCGGGAGGAGCTGCGTCTCGGTCTTGGGGCTCGTGAGGCCGCAGTCGAAGATGGCCTCCTCCGTCACCTCGTACAGCGACTCGTCGTCCAGCATGGCGCGCAGCGACGCGTAGCCGTGCTGCTGCATCCAGCTCTGGGCCTCGATGCTCGTGTTCACGCCCTGCTCCTGCAGGTAGGCGAGCGCCATGCCCTGGAAGTCCAGGCCGTCCACGATGAAGAAGGGCGGCGGGTGCAGCACGATCTGGCCCTCGCCCAGTCCTGCGTCCAGGCGGCGCTGGCCAGCGATCGAAGCCGGCAGCAGCAACGCGAGCAGAAGAAGCAGACGCGGGCTCATGGTAACCAAGTGTGCAAGTGGCCAGAAGAGACCAACAATGGGAAAATGGCCGCAGATGGTAGCGGCTAGACGCGTGCACTGGCTAGAGCTACCGATCGAGATAGTGCTGTGGATTATAATAGCGAAGTAGTACAACTGGGCATCTCTCTCTTCTTGCTTGATTTCATGCACATCTGTGCATTGCTTCGTTCACGCGGTGGTAAGCTCCACCGATGAGCGAAGCGAGGAAGCAGCGACTCGTGGCGTGAGAGACTTTGCTGCGCCGATTCTCAGCTCGATTTCCCCTCCCGCTAGGGATTTCTGGAAAGAGCGTCATTACTCCGCGCTAGTCCCCCGACAAGTTAGTCTAGCTCCACCTCAATCGGCAGTGCCGAGAAGTGGTGCCCAGTAACTTGGCCTCCGTCAGTTTGCTTCCTCTCCCCCTCCTTTCCACCCTTCTAGCGCCTCGTGTAGTCTCGGCCTACAAGGACAGCCTTGCAAACAAAGTCTGTTCAGACACTAGAAGGGGTTGGAGGAAAGTAGGGGGAGCTTAACCTCAGCAACCCCCACCAGTGGTCGAGCCACCACTACTCTTCGTCACCTCCAGGGTCGTGAACGACTCAGCCGTGGTCGGGTGGATGCCCACCGTGTCCACCATTTGGTCGTACGTGAAGCCCAGCTTCATCGCCAAACCCATGGCCTGCGTCACCTCACCGGCGTTCGGCCCCAGGTAGTGAAAGCCCACCACGAACTTATCGCGCGTCTTATCGCAGATCACCTTCACGTAGCACGACTCGGCAGACGTGCGCGACTCCGACAGCGACCATTCCAGCGGCACGAAGTTACTGTGGTATACTTCCACGTTGTCCTCGCCGAAGCGTTCCTTGCTGTCCTCTTCAGACAGTCCGCAGCACCCGTACTCGATGGGGGTGAACACGGCCGTGCATACCTTGTCGTAATCCATCTGCACCGCGGAGTTGTTGTACAGACGACGCGAAAGTAGACGACCCGCCTGAATAGCCACGGGCGTGAGCTCTGGCGCATCAATGACATCACCGAGCGCGTAAATGTTCGCCGTCGAGGTTTGCTCGTTCTTCACCCAGATGCGACCCGTCTTCTCGCTCAGCTTCACGCCAGCTTTGTCCAGGCCAAGCTTAGCGACGTCTGGGTCGCGGCCCGTAGCATTCAGCACCGTGTCGAATGCCTCCTCACAGCTTTCGCCATCTTCGTTCGTCCACTTCACCAGCAGCTGGCCGTTCTCAAGCTTGGTGATGGACTGCGGGACAGTCTTGCGGATGAACTCAATGCCCGACTGTACCTCCATGTACTCTCCGATCTTGTTGGCCATGTCCTGGTCAAAACCGCGGAGCAAGATGGAGCGAACCATCACCTTCACATCGTAGCCCATGCCCTTCAGGAAGCCCGCACACTCCAGTGCAACATAGGAAGCACCAACAACGAGAGTCTTGCCTGGCTCTTTCTTCTTCATCCAGAAGATGTCATCACTTGATATCGCGTACTCCCCACCGGGGCACGACAACTCCTTCGGGCGACCACCCACAGCAATAACCACATCTCGCGTCGTGATTTGTTTCGCGCCCTTCCGAGGGTGCCACAATTCCAGGGTGTGCGGGTCCACAAACGAGCCCAGGAAGTTCTCGTACTTGACGTATTTGCTGCGCAGCTCCACCTTGTACTTGAAATTGATGCTCTTGATGTAGCCATCAACATTGGTCACCAACTGCTTCCAATTAAACGTCGGGGCGCTTCCTCCAGACGCAATGTTCCAGCCAAAGTTCGCGCTGTCATGGTGCATCAACTCGCCGACCAAAGAGCTCTGGTGCATGAGCTTCTTGGGGATGCAGCCGACGTTCACGCACGTGCCACCGAGACCCCAGGACGTGCCCTGCGGCGACGGCTTGACGTAGTCCAGCACGCACACCTTCTTTCCGAACGAGGCTGCCTCTTTCGAGCAAGCCAATCCACCAGAGCCGCCGCCAATCACGACCAAGTCGTAGTCGTAGCTCGTTTCCTCAGCAGCATCCGAAGGAGTCTCGGACTCCAGCACCGTAGTAGCGGGTGCATCAGCAGTCTCCGCAGCCTTCTCCTCCTGTTTCTCAGCAGGGGCCACACTCTGAGGGTTCCCCACAGCGACGCCAGACCGGAAGAAGGCCAGCAGGTCGTCGCAGCCGCCCACGAACGTCGTGGGGTTGCTGCTCCAGACAAAGGGCGACGTCACGAACGTCGTGGCCTTGGAATCTGCCCCAAAGCTCGCTGCAAAGTCCTCTTTGGACTCGCTGAGCCACAGCTTGAAGGCGTCTCGGTCCTCGAACGGGTGCGTCTCGAAGGCCACGCGGTCCGGGTACAGCATCTGCATGGCCGTCGCCACCTCCCCGGCCTTGACGAAGGACGGACATGTCCTCCAGCCGGCGATGTGGAACGTGGCCGCGGACGAGGCCGTCAGCGTCTCTGGGAGACTGCAGGTACAGATAGAGAGATCGATTAGTCTTGTGGAAAGTATACAGCGACGGCGGACGGACTCACCTGACTCCAGACGCCATTTTCTTGCGCTTGTTCCCCACTGCCATCAGCGATAGTGACGATGAGAGCGCTTCCATTGGTCAAAACGAGGAGGTAGGTCACCAATGAGATCGAGTGATTCACTTCAACCTTCTCCACCAATCAGAGCTTGAGATTTTCAACGAATAACCGGCACAAAACCTGTGAATAACTTGGAAGGTGAACCGGATCAATTGAAGGATACGCGCAACTCGTTAAAGACATTTCGTTTCATACGGGAAGCTTGAAGGGAAAGTGGGGCCACGGGTAGATGATTAAAATGGCCACGACTTCTTCAGCTTCTTGGTGAAAACACCATCCTTCAAAGGCATCTGAATGTTGCCCCAATTCCACAGAGTCGTGTCCCAGTCAGTAGTGTTCAAAGCATCTCGAGCCACCTCGGGGAGCTGATCCCAGGTGATGAGGTCTTGAGTCTCTCCTGCATCCTCAGTAAGTTCCAGCGCCGTGTTGCCGAAAGCAATGCTATAGTAATAGTCGACCTTTAAGTTTGTTCCATCTACATACTTTGCCTTGGGAGGGGCTCGCTTGCTGTAGCCGAGAGAGGCAGACATCGATACGCCCAGGATGGTCGAGTTGTCGAGAGCGGAGTTGTCGATCCAAACGACAACGAACTCCCAGTTGTGTCGATGGCCGATGCCTGTACTTCCTGAAGCTTCACGGCCCTTGGGGAAATACCAGGTGTACATGATAGCCCAGACATCGCGATACCAGGTGGATCGAGCGTAAATTTGCGAGCCCAACGGTGAGCCTGTGCATTCCCCGCTTTGGCCCATGAGAGTCCACTTGAGACCACCGCTAGTGGATCCGTTCGCCTGAACAGCAGGGTATGGGTGACATCCGTCGGAGATCTTGAGCTGGGGCTTGAACTTGACGGCGGCTTTTTGGGAGACCGTGACTGGAGCCGGCTGCGCAAATGGCTGAACCTGGTCGTGTGGAATGCTGTTGGTCTGCGCTTGAACTGCAGCTAATACTAGCGTTGCTACGAAGAAGACACGGAGATTCATGGTGCAGTTCGAGGCTTCGGCTGCGCGTCGTAGCCGGCGGAGATAATTGGGAAATGGAGGTCCTGTCAGGAAGCATGAAGCAAGAGATTTGCTCACCGGCTCGACATGTTCCGCTCATCAATGCCAGCGCAGATGGTTTCGCAGAGCGGACAACATGGTCCCAACCTTGATTCACCGGCTCACAAGTCGTGCAGTTTTGCCATGACAGCTTTCGGTAGTTTCCTGCTCAGATCGCGGATCAACCGCTCTTACGGACGAGGAACGGTAGTCGTTCGAGGCATCGTCTTCACTCAATTCTGTATTAACGTTAACTCCGTCCAGCGAAGAAAATAATCATCTCTGGCCTGCCACGCTCTAGAACGGCCACATCTTATCGAGCAGGTCCTCAAATACGCCATCCTTCAGCGGCATCTTGAGTCCCGCCAAGTCGAACGCAGTCTCGTCCCAGTCCGTGTGGTTCAAAGAGTATCGCGCCAGACTCGAAAGTTGGTCCCATTGAATGAGGTCCTGGAACTTGCCGGCGGCTTCGGTGAACTGCAGGGCCGTGTTGCCCATGAGGTGGTTGTAGTAGTATTCAACCTTCACACTGGTTCCGTCCATATACTTCGCGTCCGTGGGGGCCTGCTTCGAGTACCCGACACTTGCAGACATTGACACACCTAAAACCGTGGCGTTCTCGATCACGGGGTTGTCAATCCAAACGACGGCATACTCCCAGTTGTGACGGTGACCGAAAAGCCGAAGGATAAGCGGAGGGGGTGTTGCTGCTCGGCCTTTCGGGAAGTACCAAGCGTACATGATGGCCCAGACGTCATTGACCCACGTCGAACGAGCGTAGATCTGAGAGCCCAGCTTCGAGCCTGTGCACTCTCCGTCCTGAGGACCGCTCCACTTGAGTCCCCCACTAATGGAGCCATCCTTTTGGACAGCGGGGTACGGGTGGCATCCGTCGTCGATCTTGAGCTGCGGCTTGAATTTGACGGCCGCCTTCTGAGAAACCGTGACGGGGTCTGGCTGGGGGAAGGGCCGAACCTGGTCGTGGTCGATGACCTGGGCCTGCGCTACAGCGAGCGAAGCCATGACAGCGACGAAGACAGCGCGAAAGTTCATCGTTCCTCGCACACCGACCACCAACAGGGTGTTGGCGGGGACAATAGCAAAATGAGCGCCTCATGTTCGGACAGAAAACTCGTGCTGTGGTCGACGTTTTATGTCGGAGGTAAGGTGCTCACGTTTTGAGATTTGCTGCCTTGGCTGGCTTCCGCATGTTCAAGCCACAGGCGTTGGAGCCTCGCACCGAAAGGTGGAGATCGCTCACCGCTTACTCGTTCAGCAAGATGCTGTCGAACCAGCATTCTCTGAATTTTAGATCCAGAGTCTTGAGGGATACCATTTTGCCCAAAATAACCTTTTCTTTTGATACTGGTACGTAACCTAAAATAAAGTTGGATATAGCGTCTCTAATTCACGTACTTAATCCGACAACAATGGTGAAGTGTAACCTCTTTGTAACCCTTTAGCTCCAAAAAGTTGGGGTTCGTGTTGCTCCAAGGAGATAATTTGCTGAGAACCTTCATCAATTTATAGGGAGCAGCAAGGTTGCCTTTGCCAGTTTCGTTTGCTCTGATCCAATGAAAGAGGCCAAGTCAGCCTGTATTCCGAAGCGTGCTATACGATAGAGGACCTCGCTCATGTCCATACCGATAGCTAGCAAAGCTGTCAGCAGGAACAACAGCTCCGTCATCGTAAAGCTGAAGCGCATTGGAAACGTCATTGTGATATTTTGTAATTAGTACCGTGCGTTTCCGATATTACTCCAGACCAGATGCTCCACGAACTACACTTCAAACACGTTGCCTGGAGGATCATGCTGGGGCATAGCTCCAGAGAAAATTTTGCTCCAAAAACTACAGTTCTCGAGGCGGAGCTACCAAAAAATTCCATCAAGCTCTCCTCTTTGCCAACCAAACTCAAGTGTAAAATTGAAGGTGGAATGTCTCTTTCACCTCCAGGTGTAAAGTTGAAGGGTGGGATACCTAACCTGTGTAAAGTTTTATCTTGATCTTGGACAGGATAAGACCGCACTCCTCAGCACCGCACATCAAAAGGAAGCCGATGGCTATGGCGGAGGCGGCACGAGAGTTGCGCCCACTGTACAAGAAGCTGCTGCGACTGGCGCAGAGTCTGCCAGAGCCCAAGCGCCAGCAGTCGCTCGACCAGATCCGTCGCGAGTTCCGCAGCCACGAAGACCTAACGGACCCCAAGGAGTGCGTCTGCTCGCTCGCCCTTATCCTGTCCCGGTCAGTTTACTAACTACTGCTACTACCAGGGTGTCGGCGCTGATCCAGCGCGCGCAGTCGTCTCTCAGCTACTTGAAGATCGTGACGCCCCGTGCAGAGTCCAGTGAGTTCCCAGCCTTGAGGTTGGGTGGTGTTCGCGTGCTGCCCGCTGACGACTCTTATCCTGTATCTGACTGTTTAAGACAAGGGCGTCCAGCGCTACATCTACCGGAACGGCCAGCGCGTCAATGCCGACGACGTGGAGGCCAATGGCGAGGAGAACGCTCGCTACAAGACGCAGGACATCGAGGCGGGGCTCAAGCGCCACCACCAGCTGCTGCGTCGGCAGTACTTCATGGACCGCAAGAGCGGCCCGCCGCGCCCCATTCTCTAAAGGAAAATAACGGATAACAGGAGTTGGGGACTGTATATGGAGAGAGTGCAATAGGTTCTGGCTAAAGATGTGGTGGCTACGAGTGCTGTGCTGCTTGGTGTTGTTCTTTATGATTGTAGACCCCATCAGAAAAGTCTCGGGCCGGCACGCAGCGTCGCAGAAGCCTGTTTGGTCTGCTTCTCGACGCGGGCAGTGACGTTCGAGAGCTGATGCTCGATGCGCTCGATCTGCTGCGTGCTGCGACCAGCTTCGCCGTTTAGCAGCTCCGCCTGCACCTCCAGCTCCCCCAATGCCTGTGCTAAGCGTTCCAAGTCACTGCCACCGATGTCGTTGGTGCTTTCCATGGCGGGAGGCAAGCGCGAAGGACTGCCGCCAGATTGTTGCGAGCGCTGAGGTGAATGCCCTTTGGAGGCTGTGGATTTGGGACGAGAGTCATCAGAGAAGAGGTGCAAGGTGGGGCTCTTGAGTCGGCGCAGCAGCTTGTCACCGAAGTCAAGGTCACGGTCAATTGCGCTCAGGTCCTGTTCAATTGCGTCCAGCTTCTCACCCTGGATGACGATTTCATTGCAGGCCTCTCGACCGACAAGTTTGGCGGCTTCGATGTCGCGCAGAGCTTCCGAGAGCAGGTCGTCCTTGCTTTTGGTTAGTGTCTGCATTTGCTTCTGCGGTGTCATCAAGGGCTGTGGAGACAACGGGACGCTGAAGCCGAAGAGGTTCTTCTTGTTGGAGCTCACGCTCTGGTCGATGGCCTGGCGGGTCAGCTGGCGCTTAGCGCTCAGTGCGTTGCGGGCGACTTCGAGCCACTTGTTGCGATCGCCTAGCGTCTCCACGAACACGTCCAGCTCAACGTATCCCTTCTTCGGGGCATGGCCGATCATCTTGAAGCCGAATGGTTTTCCAGCTGCCCCCATCACGCCTACGACGTACTCGTGCGGCTCAATGCTGGACAGGTAGAAACTACCCTTGGGTGCACTCGGTTCACCGGAGGAAGGATGACACGCAGCGCGGCTTTCATAGTACGAGACCTGCAGATTCGACCCATCGAGAACGAGGAATCGCACACGCCAAGACTTCCGGAAATGGCCTCGCTTGGTGACGTAGCCCTCGCACGATGTGGGCCGAGCCTTATCTCCGGAAGCTGTCGCTCCGATCTCAGGCACCCGCAAGATGTTCATGTTGCGGCTGTGGGGATCAGTGCCAACACCAGGAAGGTTTGAATGTGAGCTGATGGAACAAGGTGTCTGCCCTATTAATACCGGTCAAAGAAGGCGAAGCAAAGGAGGACAAGCAGTGCATGCCATCAACGCGCAGCATCTCAAGGGTGTCGGTATAATTGGAGCTTCTTACGCTTGGTCTGTCTCGACAGGACGGCAAGCTTCCCACGGAAGCTGCCAAGATGGAGAAGGTGCAGCAGCAACATCATGTCGAAGATGTGGGTCGACTGCTACTGCAAACGCAGGAGCAGCTACGTGTCATGCGAGAGCAGATGACGGCAGCTGCTGCGGCCGTAGAGGCCAACGCGTCACCAATGCGGCACAGCGCAGTGGTGACCACAGCTGAAGTGCAGGCTTTCAACGCCATCCTACAGCAGACTGAGGTGGAGCTGCGCGCCAAAGCAGAACTCGTGCTCAATGGTATGGTAAACAGCAGCACTGTTCAAAACAATCGGAGTCAAAGCGGCACACTTCTTCCAGTTGTCACGGTTGCAGCGCCTCCGTCGACAAAACACCGTAGCGGATATGGGGGTGCATATAAACCAAGGCTGACGAATCGTACGGACGCTAGCTCGATCCCCATAGAGTTCTTTCGAGAGGTGAGTGATTCAACTTCATTCGTGCCGATAATCGCTGGAGGGGTGCCAAGCCTGAACTGAGCGTGGATTTCTTTGAATGCACTGTAGCAATTTCGCAACAGGAGCGTTGAGGTTCGGCAGTCGCCATCACCGCAGCATTGGCAACAACACCTCGGAATCCAACAAGGACGCCTCATGCGCAAGAAAACCACGCAGCACTGTCGCCTCCTGCCCAGTGTCAACAAAGTCGACCCTACTGCGCCAACACCTGAGCTGCGCGAAGAGGATGCCAAGCACGGTGTTTTGAACTTGGTCACGCGTGGGTTTCTGCCTGCATATGCAGATCTGACACCGGCGTTTGCAGGATCTAGTGGCACGAAAGATGGCTCGGGGGTAATGAAGCAGCGCGCGACTCGGATCTACGATCGGTCCGAGCAATCGGCTCGGTCTACACCATTTACTCAATCGACAGGTTATAACCTCGCAGCACTCAAGTTTGATCTCCGCGCGCCTTCCACGCCTCCACCACTTGCACCGGAAGCTACCCCGACCAGTACCACTAGGAGACAAAGCACAAGACGAGGTTCGGCAAGCCAAGGCCCCAACAAGGTAATCATGTCCTTCCCAGGATCTGCCGGGACTGAAAAGAATGGCCGATCAGTGCGTCAGAATTCTCTAGTTTCAGCTGCAGTAGCTGCCTTCACGAACCAGAACGACGACATGGAGGACAATAGGGAATGCTCCAGTGAGCAAATGGACGGCGAAATATCTGATGAGGACGAAAACGATGCTGAAAACGACAAGAACGAAGGAGCTGAAATGGAGGAGCTGGGCGCTAACGTCGACAAGATCCGTGGCTACAACGAACTGCTGGATGCGTACAGCTTGCACCAATTCTTGATTCACAAGGGGCGTACAATGAGAGACACTCCCGAATTCGTGTCGTTCCGCAGGGTTGCGCAGGAGCTATGGGGGAGTGTTGAAGAGGCTCTGCGGGCACTGGAGACACTACTCACGCAGTATTTTGTTCCGCTGGCTTACGTTGATGGCCAACGGTTGTTATCTCTCGCAGCCACAGAGCAACCTCGATTTTCCAAGCGCGAGCTGCTATCTTGCATCGTGAACGAAGAGCAAGTGATGTCAGTACTGCGTCGTCCAGGTCAGCGATATAAAGGAAGAGATCGCAAGCGCCGTGCTGCCACGACAATTCAAGCTTGTGCGCGTATGTGGTCGATCCGCCGGCGGTACATCCGATCGCGTGCCAGCGACATCAGCGCAACGAAAATTCAGCTTGCTTGGCGCTCTTATAGTTGCCATGCAGCTCTGAAAACTCGTTTGCGAGAGGTTCGTCGAGAGCAGCTTGAGAGGTGGGAAACTCGGATGCAGGATCTGAAAACACAATGGCCTCAAATTGCAGGGCGACGACGTGTGGTCGTGCATGTGCCGTCGTTATCACTCGATGAACACTCCCGCCTCAGTGCTGAGAACTTCGCCGTGCAGCAGAACCTCCAACTTACGCGGATATGTGCTGCAGCACTGGACTCGCACGTTGACCTGCTAGTATATGTGTCACCTTTCGAGCTCACCGCTGATGTCTCGCAGTACTTCCTCAAACTGCTTCAGCTTGGTGGCCTTGCTGACAGTCGACCTCGTGTGAAGCTTGTCTTCCCCGAGCAAGCTGCACGCTTCCCAGATCACTTCTCTCTGTCATCCTTGCTGCTCTACTCGCCTCACTGTCTGCGGCGGATTCGGCATTACACTGCTGGCAAAGAGGCTTACCTCGTGATGGGACTGCCTGGTGCTGAAGACCAACGACTAGCGATCACGCTGGATCTGCCGATCCTGGGAGCGCCACCAGCTCAAGCCCTGCCGCTTCTCACTCGCTCAGGTGGCAAGAGGCTGCTGATACGCGCCGATGTGAACGTTCCTACAGGCACCTACGAGCTGTACGACGAGCATGAGCTTTTTGCAGCGCTCGCCAAACTCGCTGTCGCACACATGGACCAGCCAAGGTGGCTAGTGAAGCTTGACTACGATCCACTTGGTGTTGGTGAAGCTGTGGTTGACCTGTCAGGAATGCAAGCGATGCGGGAACTACGGCGCGAAAAGCGGACACCAGAGTACTGGCGACAACCAGGACCTCGTGATGCTGCAGCTAAGCTTGTTCTAGCAGAGCTGGAGCGTCCGGGCATGTTAGCTCGGCTTGCAACGCCCATGCATACAGAAATCTTCCCTACGTGGCGTGACTTCACAGAGGCTATCGGCCATTTTGGTTGTGTCATCGAAGCCGTTCCTCCAGCGGGTACATGTATTGCTGCCACACCAGAGGCTTCAAGTTCGTCCGTGGAGCCTGCTTACGTGCGCGCAAATGTGTTTGTTGATCCGGATGGCAAGGTACATATCACGTCGACGCAGGATGTCCTTGCGAGCGGTGGCGGCGGACTGAACCGCAAGACCGTGGCGTTCACATTTCCGCAGACAGCAGCGCCACACGAGGCTATTAAGGTGAGTCTTCGTCTTCCTTCGTGTAGACGTTTACATTTGGTGACTGATATTCATGTTTGCTGTAGGGTGCGTGCAATGCAGCGGGGAAGCTGCTAGTGGAGACGAGCGTGTGGGGCTACGTGAGTTTGGACTTTGTCGTTTTCCAGGATGAAAAGAGTGGTGGCTCACCGCGGTTGTGGGCGCTAGCTGTGCACCCGTTCCTCACGGACTCGGCCGCCAGCTTTGCCTGCTTTCACCTGCTCGCTGGGGGCGTGCTGGATGTGAGTTCAGGCGCCTACCGAGTGGCTGCGTCGAACTCGATGGTCAATGCCAATCAAGGACGGAGTGGAAGTGGTGGTGCCGCAGATTTGTTGCTGCGCGAAGCCTCCTTGACTAAAGCAGCTCTCGCTGGAGCCCCTCGCTGCTTTGTGGTGTGCTCATACGTGTTCCACCCGCATGTGACCACGATGCAGTACACTGCCTTTTTCCACGCTTGTCGGCTGCACGGCGTGTGTTTCGACGTGGAGCGCACATTGGGCACGCTCTTCCTGCTCGCTGACAGTCTCACCGCTGGAGTCTTCGGCATCTTGAGCGTCGGTGAGACGACCGAAGGTGCACTAGCGTTCCTGCGCACTGCACTCGAGGTGATCGGCCGCGAGGTCGGTGCGACTATCGAGATGGCTACCTCTCGACCCGTCTCAGCTCGCAATGGGAACTTCGCGCAGGTGCTGTCTGCTGTCCGAGCGTCCACCGGTGGTGGTAAAGGAGACAGGCTTGGCAAGATGCGGCGGCTGCGTCGATAGAGAATGCTACAGCAAGTTGGTAGGATGAATAACATCAATACTTATTTGGTCAAAGTCCAATCTGCCCTACTCAATTGATCTACAACTTGCCGCGTTTGAGAATGCCCACGGGTTTGAATTCCTGGGTGGCACGCGGCTCATGCCGTGTGTGCGATCGCTGGTGTGACTTGCTCGTCACTCGGCTGCTCGCACGTGAAGATGTGTGTCCCTGTCTGGAAGTCGACGGGGTGTCGTCTGAGGAGCCGGAGTGTGAGTGTCCGCTGCTCGAGCCACTGCGGCGCATTTTGCGCAGAGCCTGAAGCGCCTCGTCAATGGCGAAGTAGAACTGCTCCTCTGAACGGGCTGGGTCGCTCAGCCATCCGCAGAGAGCAGAGCTCTCGATGCGGTAGGCACCATGTCGTACAGCCACCAGGTCCACGAACGAGCGGCGCAGCATGCGCAGGTCTTCTGCTGTGAGGTTGAAGTGCTCCTTCGCCTGCTCCTCCGTCACAAGCGAGTACGGACCAGCCGCTGCTCCTACGATAAGCTGCAAGAGAGGCTTGGCCTTACCCCAAACGCGAGCACGACCCTGACCGAACTTGTCCTCGAAAATCTCCGCATAAATGTCATAAAGCGTCTCTGGCAGCTCGTGGAGCACTGAGAGCGGAACAGCGCCTTCCTTGCTCGCTGTCGTCATACCCGGGTGCGACAGAGCCTGCCTCGTGAACTCCAGGTAGGCAAAGTTGCCACCACTCTTCTGCTTTAGCACCTTCTTGGCTTCAGCAGCGTCACTGTCGCCGAAGTTGCGGGCAATGTCTTCGACAAGCGAAGACACGTCAGCAACAAAAGCGCCGTTCTTGGCGTTGAAGTCCAGCACTGATGACACAGGCAGACGCTTTGCCAGTTTGGACGACGGCTTCGACGATACCATGACGCCAACCCACGACGGGAGCTGCGGGATGACCTGCGCGAAAAACTCGAGCAACTCGTTGCGGCCGTGCGATCCGGACGAGCACTGGTCAATGCCGTCCACGAGCATAAAGGTCGCGTGCATGGGCTCCTCCATCGCGTTCAACGGGTCCACAAGCACCTTGCCGGCGAGCACAAACGGGTCGGCCTCTTCCAGCACGTACTTGAGGTTAAGTCTAGCGAGCTGGTTCTTGAACGGCGGCAGGTTATCCACAAGTTGGTGCACCATCGACAGCAGCACGTTGCGCGGGCTGCTCTTGCTCTTGCGGTCGAACTGGCAGCAGTGCGCTGCGAGCAGGTTCCCTCGGAACTGCTGTGCTACCGTGCCACAGAAGGCGCTTTTACCGGTTCCTCCCTCGCCAACGACAGCGAGGAGGGTGTCCGTGCCCACGTTGAACCGCGAGTCGAGCCACTCCTCCACGCGCGTGAGCGCCCAGGTGCG
>JAHWLE010000365.1:0-25079 GCA_024679135.1 Phytophthora foliorum | reverse complement strand
GCGCTGGACGCCACGGACGTCGTGGTCTGGAGCCAGATGGGTGCCACGGCCGTGGAGACGGGCGAGCTGTGGCTCGCTAGACGCGCGCTGGAGGAGGGGCTCAAGGTGGACAAGACGTACTGGCCGCTGGTGCGCACGCTGGCCGAAGTTTTGAGCGAAATCGGGGACGAACACGCGTACCGACGCGTGGCGGACTACATTAAGGCACACGACCCTAATTGTGCCTCCGTGAGGCTTCTCGATAAGGATAAGAATAGGGACCTAAAGCTGCGGAAGAAGGCACAGAAAAGGTTGCTCCATTTACATGAGGTGGGTGAGAGCGCAGCGAAACGGAGGAGAGTGCTGGTGGACGAGAGGAGGAGAGAGCTGGAAGACAAGATGCGCCCACGACGGTATCCGTTGGTGGCGCCGTCGTGGAGTGCACTGGGGAAAGTGTTGCTGGAGGCTTTTGAGGAAAATAATAGGGATGAACAGGCCGATGTGATGAGGGTCGCAGTGGAGATACACGTCAATTATGCCGAGGTTGAGGAAGAAGCTTCTGCTTCCAATGAGGAAAAAATGACTGAAGTTTCTCAGGATGACAGCGACCACCCACCTCCAGCGAAGCGACTGAAGCATAAAGAGGTTGCCAAAGGCTCTGTTACCTTGGAGGCGTCGCTGTCCACAGGCATATCTGATAACGACACGCAAGACAGCGGGATTCGTGCAAGCGAAATAGAGGAACTGCAGCCCACTAGGCGAAAGTCTCGCCGAAATGAGGAGCGACTGCGAGAAGAGCATGCAGCTGCAATCAAGAAAGCCCGCGAGAAAGATTTGGCGTACCGCCTGGGGGCGTTTCTGCCGGAAACTATTGGAAAGACAGACAGAGACGCTACAGCAGAATCCATCTCGATCGAGTGGCTGCCTCCATTGAATGTTGAACTTGTCGACGCGAAGTTTCATCTCTCGACTGCAACCAACGAGCTTGTCCTGCAGACACCGTCATTTGCTTTTCCTTCATCTACAGAAGGATCTGCAAATAATACGGAATCACAGTCTTCACAACATTCATCTCAAGACCCGGCAGCACAAAAAGCGGCGCCACTATCTTGGCGTGTAGACTGCGTCTCTGCCAAACAGATCTCGATATTTATCAATGGTCATGGTGCTGGGAAGACGTCGTGTCGTGGAGTGATGGACTGGGTGCGGTGCTACCTCAATCAATGCGGTCGGTGGTCACACCTAAAACTTGGAAATAATGATGAAGACTTCCACAGAGTGTGTACGTGGCTAGAGAAGGCGCTGAAGGGGGAGCTGAACGCTTCTGCCTCAGCACCAATGCAGTCCAGTGTTGTTAATGTTGCTGATCACTCGCTCATTCAAGGCAGTCGCTTTGAAGGAAATGGGCTGACACTCGGCGCTCAGCTTTTTCTGCTTGAGCTACACTTTGATATACTTCTCCAGCAGCCTGTCCGGGGAAAGAGGCGACGTACGATGAAAAAGCAAGTGGAGAACCTGATAGGTCAAGCCCAAAAACTTTTGTTTGAGTTTGGTTGGCTGGAAGACTCAGAAGAAATTGTCTGCTGTCCAACGGGAGATGAATTCCTGCGCTTGCTTTGGTTGATTGCACGCATGTACGAGTGTTGTAGAAACCCTCAGATGGCACAACACTACTTCATTAAATGCAAAGAAAAGCTTGTTGCACTCGGTGAAGAAGATCACGCTACTGCTGATCGAAGTGTGGATGAAAACTTTCGAGTTGATCTGCCAAATCAAAACACCGACTGCGAAATCACTCGAGACATCTTGGACGAGAAGATTTCTGGTCTACGTTTTTCGGATGTGTGCTCCGAAGCCCGACGCTTGTTCGAAGCGGCAGATCATGACCGGGTTGTCTCGATTTTGCTAGGACACTTTTTCCCTGCTAACCAAGGACCCCGCATGATGGACTTCTTGAACGAATTTGAGGTTGATGAAGATGAGACGTCGGCACGCGGTGATAACAATGGAGGGCTTTTTGAGATGGTGCTGGAGTCGCTTGGACAAAGCTCCAAATTTTCGGATGAAGATACTGTATTATTTTTGCTAACAACTCTCTACTATGTGATCGACTTTCTCGATGGGTTGGTGGTGAAGAGGGAGCCCAGTACCAGCGACGATGGCCCAGATGAGGCATGTACGAGCGCACTTTCCGCGTTGGACTACTTACTCACTCAGTTAACCCAGAACCACTGTGAGCGGGTGACTAACCATGACCATCGACTGTTGCTGCGTGCACTTTGCGTGCAGTGTCTAAAGTCATCTATATTGCTGCGCTTCGATTCTCCCAGTGATGTGTTGTCGATGATACGCACTGCACTGGAAATTGGCAAGACCGCTGCGCTACGCGACAAAGATTCATGGATCGGTATTGACGCTATGGCTCGATTGTTGTATGTGATTCGGTCCCTATCCAGTGAAGAGTACAGGAATTTGTTCACGCTGGTTCCACACACGACAAAAAGAAAACAGCCACGCCGCGATCGCATTCGAGTGGTTCTTGTTGAGATTCTGCGCTTCTTGAACCGGGCTTTCAGCGATGACGACAACCTGGCCATATCGTTCCCACTGCCGAAGCGGTCTGCGTTAATGACACTGTGCTGCACATTGATGAAGGAGGAGGAAGAAATTGTGGCGCGGAGTGATGGCAAGATACCAAAACAACTCTTTGGCAATGGAGCTATTTTGTTCGTGCTGCTGTATGAAAGTTTCTGTAGGCCGGACCCAAGCACCTTGCCATCTCAGTTAGTTGCCTTGATTCATATCTTGCACGAACGGCTCGGACAGCATGGTATTTGTGGCTTAACGTACTTTTCTGAGGCGAGTTCTTCCAGAGATTCTCGAGGAAGCTCATGCTTTCTCGAGTCGTGTACACTATTATTGAGCAAGTGTGTGAAAGAAAAAACGAGTGTTTGGGATGAAGAAAAGTCTCCTCAGAAATCCGTCGACGACAGTGCAGAGAACGAGGAGAACAATGATGAAAACGGGGATGAGGAAGAAGCTCAGTATCGTTTTCAGAAAGGAGTTGGCCAGTGCTACCGTTGCCTGTACGATGTGCAAATTCTACCTGGATGCGAAGACCACAAGACGGGGACCACGTTTGCTTCACTGCAGAATGCTGAACAATCTCTCAAACATGAGGATGCAATGCAACTGACTCGCTTTGCCGTCCCGATACTTCTGGCCACGAAGCCCAAAAACAATGGCCAGAAGAAAGAACGGCTCAAGTTACTCTATGCTGTACGGGATGCTCTCTCCGACTCCAGCTTCGCTGCTCTTTCTGACCAACCGGCGACTGTATCACCACCATTAGAAGCATATTTAGCCCCGAGAGGTCTGTTACAGCAGGAAGTCGCACCTCTGTTGCCGCTTGTTTTTGGCAGTTCAAAGACACGTTCAGCAGATGAAGTTTGCTTGGACCATTTGTGGTACCTGATGGGTGCCAACTTCATTCTAGGACGAGTTAAGCGGCGAGGAAATCTTAGCGAATTGATGGAGATGGAAAAGCATGTAAGAGAACGAGTGGAATTCTTGATGAAGGACGTATTGTACTATCATCCTGACCGGATCGACTCATGGGTTCGATTGGGGAAGACCATGAAGGAGCTGTATCACGCTGCCACAGACGCATTTGCAGCCGTCTTGGGACGAAAGCTTAGAGTTCAAGCATTCCGGTGGTATACAACAAAGATACTCACGCAGGAACCAGGTCACCCAGCGGAGGAGAAGACCGACAAACCAACTGCTCCCGACATGCTATCGTTCCCGAACGTCGTATTGGGGTGGAACTTGTTTAAGAAAATAAAGGAATGGCAAGTGAAAGATGCCGATGCGCACAAAACCAGTTCCAAACCCGTCGCATCCAAGGAGGAACCGAAACAAAACTCGGAGCAAGATCAAACTTCCCGGATTCCTATCGAGGAATTTGCCACGGTGTATATTATGCAAGTGATTGAATTTGCTCGACGATGCTTTGAAATGGCCGGACAATTAGCTGAAGAGGCTGCTAAAAAACGCGAGGTAAAAGTGCAAGCGAGCAAGAGCAGGATTGGCGAAGGCGCAGATGATGAAGAGAACGCGTTTGACGAAGAGTTGGACGACTTGCAGAACACGATCATCGAGTGCAACGAAGAGTGCGGCTTGCTGCTGTACAATGTTTTGCAGGAGTTTTCATTAATGAAGGAGGTGAACCTTGCACTGTTTCCTCGCGCTGTGTACTCGAGTTTAATCGGAAAATCGCTGGCGTATTTCCGAAAAGCGTTGGAGATTTGTGAGACAAATGAAGATGCTCATGAAAATCACTTCCGCCTGCAGTACATGATCGGTAAAACGCTGAAGAAAAGACGTTGGTGCGAACTTCGACAGCAGGAATTGACCGATCCGGAGGCGTTGGCTACGGCAACAGAAATGGCAGAACGCTTTTCGAAGGCAGAGGCAGCTCGTGGGGAGGGGGACAGAGAGCACGCTCTCGTTCATGCGTTTTACTCCCTTCAGGCCTTGCGGATAGACCTGACAATCAGCGAGTCGCCATCAGTTTCTGCGTTGCGCCTGGTTTGTCGTCATTTTTACGAAGAAGAGGAAGAGGACGATGACGACGATGATGACGATAAAAGTGTCGATTCAGCTTCCACTAACAGCACAGACGAGAAGAACAGTATCCAAGAGAAAGTTGCAGTCTCTGATACTACTCCAAAAGATCCTGACTCGACGATTACCGCGCCTGGAAGTCATACCAACAATTCAAGTGCTACGAAGAAGGATGAAATTTTTGCGCTGCTTTCGGATGCCGAAAATGACACTTCCATTCGTGAACTAAATGTCACTCTAGCGCGAGGTTGGCTTGTGCTGAACATTATCGAGGCGCTGGAATCGATTCCGGATGAGGACCGATACTTCCATCCATCGCGATACGTGCTGGCACGCGTGGTGTACTGGTTGTCGACGTTCTACTCCGCTCTTGAACAGAGCGACTTGAAGGGCGACAATGCCAATGCGCTGCTAGAAGCTGTGCGAACTCGCTACAGCGAGGAAAAGATGGAGGGTCCATCGGACGCTGCGGCACGAGCACTGAATGAGATGGCTCCAATCTTCGACAAGAGGCGGCCTCAGGTTGTGGCAATATGGTTCTCAGAGTATATCCCCACCGCCAAGAAGTTTGAGGAGCTGAATCAGCGACAGATGAAGTATGACTACTACCGTCTGAAGTACTGGAGGTTTTACATCGCGCTCCTTCAAGAAAACATGGCGTACGGGAGGCTGAAGGAAGTTGGTTCGTGGGTATTGGCGTGCAAAGAAGAACACGATGTGATTGATGTTATGCTTGGCATCGTGCTTCACGCGCGAGGTAAAGTGCTCCGTTGCCGGCTTCAAGGGTTCCTGGACACCATGGACGACGTTGCAGCTGGAAGAATTGGTAGCAACTTGATGAACGTGCTGAGCCAGGGACAACTCCCAGGAGAGGATCAACCCGTCGACACAATTCTGAAGCAGTTGGCCAAGGCGTACACATACTACTTGGAAGTGTTGAATGCTCAGAAAAGACTAATTCACATCATGGACGACAGTGGGCTGTTGCTGGAGAACGCAGAGCTTCCGATGGTCACCGTGTTTTTCGTTGGTGCAGTTGCTTACCCTTCGGAAATACCGCTGCTGGAGAAGGACACGGGAATACTGGACGGAGGGTTCAACGCCAACATCGTTGTCATCAAGAATGCTCTGCGTCGGGATGAGCTGCCTCCTCGCATCTACGACGCTCAAGGCCGAGAGACTTGGAAGGCGTACCTTGACGCCGCACGTTCTTTCTGCGAAGAGAAGTGGCCCGAACGATCAGGCAAATGCAAACCAGGTAAGAAGCACTCGCGACCCAAGGTGGTTGCTCCCACCGCTGCAGCAGCTACTTCTACTGCCAACAGCACGGATTCATGTCAGCCAACCGCGAACGGACCAAGCTAACCGATATGCGTTGTTGCACGTCTTGGACCTGAGTCAATCGCCCTCCCAAGATTTTTACGACCCCGAACGTCTCGGTAGGTTTTGTAAAGGGAAACACCGAACACCAGTGGATGCAGCTCAACACAAATGAATCGAACGTATCTACTTTATTTAACGTAGTTGTGCCGGACTTGCAAGGAATTTCGGAAGCTTGCTGTCTAAGTTGAGGACACCGGCTCCAACGGAGTCAGCGGCTCGACGACCACGTCAAGCGGACCATGGACGGGGATCGTAAGCGAGAAATCGTACGTGAGCTTCCACGGGTCCTCCACCGTCTTGATGTCGAACTTGCTGAGCAGGGTCGCCATGGCCAACTTCATCTGCATCATAGCGAACTTCTGGCCGATGCACACGTGCTGGCCCGAGCCGAAGCCGCTGTACTGGTACGGCGAGAAGACACGGAGCTTGCCCGTCTCGGGGTCGATCATGCGGTCGGGGTTGAACTCGAGTGCATCTTCACCCCAGAGCTTCTTGTTGCGCGTGTTGCAGTACGACGAGACCATGATAGTCTGGCCCTTGCCAACGAAAGTGCCGTCCACCAGAGTCGTGTCGCGCATGGCCTCACGAGCGATGAAACCCGTGGACGGGAACAGACGAACGTTCTCCCTGACGGCAGCTTCGAGGTAAATGAGCTCGCGAAGCTGCTCGTGCGTCGGGACCCTAATTTCGCCCGTGAGCAAACCTGGCAGCTTCTCCTTCATCTCCTCGCGGATTTTCTTGAGCGTCTCAGGGTAGCGGTTGATGTGCACGATGAACCAGCTCAAACTGTGGCCCACCGTGTCCTTGCCGGCAAACATGAACGTCGTCACCATGTCACGCATGATGGTGGCCTGGTCATCCTGAAAGTTCATGTGCTCCGTCTCCTTGAGGTTGCTCTCCATGAACATGGTAATTAAATCTCTAGCCTCCATCTTCTCGCCCTTGGCAGCGAGCTCCGCCTTCCGGTTCATCGACTGCAAGATCACCTCGTCAATGAAGTCGTGCACGATCTTGACATTGTCCTTGAACACCTTCTCCCAGCCAACATTGAAGAATCGCTTGGGCTCCCAAATCCACCACGGAGTCTGCACACGGACAACAAACGCGATCGAGGCCAGGTCGAAAGCCTTGAGGAGCTCGTGGTCCTCGTTACTGTCAGGGCCGTTCCGGAGCGTGTCCAGCTCGATTCCAAAGCCAATCCTGCAAATGGCATCCGTCGTGAAGTGGCTGATGTCCTTCTTGATGCTGAACGGCTTGCCACGCTTGTGGTAGATGTCCAGCACGTCCAGGAACACGTCCAGCTTCTCACGCACCGTGGTCTCCATCACATCCTTCATCATCTGCATGGAGAAAAGGTGGCTGGACGTCTTCCGGTGGAAGAACCACGGGTCTCCGTCAGTGACGATCATGCCGTTGCCAAAGATGTCTTCACTCATGTACTGCGTCAAGGGACCACGCAGGAACACGTCTTCCTGAGTCACCATGACGTCCTTGAGGTATTCAGGCGCCGTGAGCACGATGGTCACCGGGCGTCCTGGGATGGAATACATCCATGGTTTGTTGTCGAACTCGGCGGATCGTTCAAGCAGCCAGTCGTGGAAGCGGTCGAGGTTGTTGCCAATGTCGAACAAGCTCTTGAAAATGGGCAGCGTGGTCTTGGGCATGGGTGGCAACTTGCGAGCTTCGGTTGTTTTGTTCTTCTTGCTCTTGTGCACCAACAGCGACAGCCCCAGGCTGACGGCCACCGCAGCTGCAGCAGTGACTGCTAGGTCGTTCCGATCACCGAAAAGTTCCGAGACGGTCTTCATGTCGACTTTCGAGATACTTGTCCGACTTGGTGCGGGAAGTTTGGTGCAGCGATTCCGATGGTCTGGATGGCGAGTGTGATCGACGGCTGAAAAACGCAAGTGGGACGGAGGGAACACGTAGCGGAGACCGATAGTCGAGGGGTTGTGGAGGTTGACGCCATGAATAAAAAGGTCGAAAGCTAATCTCCGGAGCCATTCCCTCCGCTCTGGTGCTCGTCGCGATACGATGGTGAAGGAGGTATCTTTGAATTGTCTGATGTGACCAGCGGAAGAGCAGGTTTCATGTGTCTGACGGCGGCATTTCGACCCCAGCACAACGGAACTACCAATCTGGTAAACCAGCCTGCGATTCTAGGCGCGCAAGGACTTCCAATTCGTATGGCCTCGCACATCATTTGAAGCAGGCTGATCAAATTCCGATGGTATCCGATAGCGAAAGCTGCAGCACGACCTGATTCTATCCTCATACATGTATTCCAGGACAAGGACGGCAACACAGCATGTAATTCTGGGCCGAGTCAAGGCTCTCCGATCCGATAGCGTCGTACTATAGGGACTCCTAGGTTCATTCTAATCTGCAATGGTTTAGTGAAAAGAGTGAAGGCCCCTTTGTATTCTACCTTGTCAAGTTTTAGTGTGCAGTGCGTTCCTTGGCATCACTCGCGAGCTCATCCCATTTCCAGTATCGCAGCATCATGAACGCCATGGCCGCCAACGTCGCAACAATGCCGAATCCAATTCCCAGCCACAGACCTTCGACACCCTGATCGCATGCGAAGGCCAGGATGGCGGCCAACGAGATTCCTCCCCCGTAGTAGCCGACCACGTTCGCGATGGCGGCCGGCCTTTGTTTGCCTGCTCCGCGGAAGATGCCTTGCACGACAGCGTTGAGGCCGTCAGCGATTTCGAGGGGTGACCAGAATGCCATGATCTTGGATGCCAGGTCGATACTCTCTTGGTCGCTTAGAAACAGTCGGGGAATATGGTCGCTAAGACTGAAAACCAACACTGCAAACACGATACCCACCACGGTCGTCATCCCAAGCGCCAAGTTGCAAGCCATCTTCGCCTTTTTTGGTTGGTCCGCACCCAGGCAATTGCCAACACGAATACTGGCCGCGACGGCGATTCCGTAGAATACTGTCCAAAGCATCACGTTGACGTTCATCAGCACGGAGTGCGTCGCTAGGGCAACAACACTATTAGGCAGAACACCGGCCATAATGGACAGGATCTCGAAAGCCCAAACTTCCACAGACATCATGACCATGCCAGAGGATCCAACACGCCAGAAAACACCAATGTGCCTCATGGCCTCCTTCAAATTCCAGCCACTGCACCACCACTGCCGAAGTTGCTCCGGTTTCCATAGGAAATACGGCACGAGAAGCAGCGGGAGCGTGACGTTTCCCAGTGTTCTCCCGACTGCGATGCCGTTGAATCCTAACGATGTGTGGTATGCCAGAGCATAACCAACTACGAAGTTAACGATGTTGCCGATGCCTGCAATGATGACGAGTGGCTTGACGATGTTCTGGGTCTGCATCACCTTGCGTACGAGTTCATACAGGAAGAGGAACGGCAGTCCTGGAAGCATCAAGCGTGAGAAGTCTCGGCACAAATGAGTGACTTCTGTGTGTTGTCCAAGCGCGTTAAGAATGGGCTCTGCAAACGAGTTGACCACGACCATGGGGACAAGAGCCGCAGACAGTGACAACACTCCGGTTTGGAAGTAGATGCCGATACTGTCAAACTTCTTGGCGCCATATGCCTGGGAGCACAGCGTATCCAGCGCGGATGCAAGACCCAAACCGAGCGAAAGGGCCGTGACATTAAGCAGCTACAAAGTAAATAACAAGGACAATGTTAGCTGAAAAGAGCCTTCAACTTAAATATGACAGCACTTCCGTTCACGTACCATGATGGAGATTGTGGCAGCATCCACGTAATGCTGTGTGTCGGGAACGTCCATGTTACCTGCAAGGAGGATAGATACGAATCCAGGGAGGAACTCTAGTACTGTTGTTCCTGTCTACATTACAGGGGATAAAGTTTTGCGGTTAGCCTTCAGGAGCCGCAGTGAACCCTTCAGCAGGAACTAACCACTGGTAATACGAGCTTCAAGAGGTTTCGCAATTCCTCCATGGGGATCGGGTCGGGCTCATCGTGCTGGTTCGTGTCAGCATGCTCAATCGTCACGAACGACTCGTTGAGGCTGCTCAAGCGTTTGTCGGGAAGTTGCTCGTCCATTACAGCTCCAGGTCGGTTGGTACTTGTGAGAAAGAGGTCTAAAGTAAAAGTGACATTGGTCGGCCGAGTCGTTGACAACGATACGACCACCTACGAACTTGATCGCGTCAGTGGTAAGGCAGACGTAAATGGGTATCGCGTTGCCTTGCCACTGACGTGAACATCAAGGAACGTGTACCTTTTATGCGGCTGAATCGTTTTGTAAAAAGCGACAATAGGTGAGTACGGTATATTTTGAATATTCCACCTGAAATATTCAAAATATACCATACATTTTCCCGGCCGTTACATCCAGTCCCAACTTTTGGAAAATTCAAATATATCGTATTCACCTTATATCGGGAATTCATCTTCACCCTACTTTGCGCGTAAACCGAGTAAAGTTGTACACCCGATGTTATAAAAATGTATACATGAGTATACTTCACGCCTAATTATGGATTATGATATTTGTAAAGAAGTCTGGACTTTCAGGTTTTGCTGTTGTGACCTCAATACTTGTCTTTTGGCACCTAATACCATGATTGGCTTCGAAATCTGTCCAAATCTGCTGACTATGTGTTGCATTTTTTGTGACGTGTAACAAACAAGTACAGAAGCATGAGGACCCGTCCTGACCACGATAAAAACTACCATCAACACTGAAACTGTACACCATTACTGTAAATCGTCCGGTTGCCACGTCAGGTTACCATTTGGCACTTCCGATTGACCGAAAACAACCACCAATTTCCCGATAGCACCGCAAAACGAGCAAACCGTGCCTTTCCTATTTATGGGCCACGCAACAATGGTTTTAGTTTAATGAAAACAGAGAGTTTACCTATGCAGCGTTAATTTGGTTACTCTCGATCTCACATCGCGCCACCCTCCACCCTACCTCACCGCCATACCTCGCCGGATTGCTTGGTAACGCCCCGCCATTAACCTCTCGCGCGGCGATGCAGACATGATGTTGGAAAGTATCAAGCAATCCACTGTTGTTAAGAGCGATTTAAGGCAATGCTGCATTTACCTCGACCAAGCGGACATAGCTACTAAAGTGCGGTTGCACTGCCTGCACGTCCACCCCACCTGTGCTACCTTGGCCTTGGCGCGGCCGTGTGTGCTCGTACCAGGCACTTGATGTTGTTGCAGTAGAGGAGGCCCACACACACGTTACCCCACTGCGTTCCCCGAGCAAGTCTCGGTTGACACATCTCATGAAAAACGCGGCGTGCGAATGGGCAGCCCAAGGCCTTAGCCCTGCAAGAGTTTGGCGAGACCTGATTTTCGACCTGTTCGACGCGAGCGCGTCACCTCTGTCGGTTAATCAGCCCTTCATTTACCATTACGTTGCTCAACGACTTAGTGGAAGCAATGTGCTGGCAGCCGTTCGCCTCAAGGTCAAAGAGGCACTCTTTACTGGCCAAGAAGAGGAGACAACTCCCTTCATATTTACGTGGAATACCGACAGAGAGGGAAATCCGATCGTCGGAAACGGGAGCGGCCGAAGGCCGTTCGTGGTTGGTGTGAGCACCACACGACTGCTGCGCCAAGCGGACCGTGACCCGTAGTCGTTCATCCTAGATGTAGATGCTACCTACAAGCTGACCCAAGTCGGTAATTCGGTGATTGTTGTCGGTGTCTCGGATCGTGTCAGGTGCTTTCAATGGCTAACGAGTTTTATAGCCCCTCAGCAACAGCAGCATTAGTACACCGAG
This sequence comes from Phytophthora foliorum, assembly GCA_024679135.1. Taxonomy (NCBI): domain Eukaryota; phylum Oomycota; class Peronosporomycetes; order Peronosporales; family Peronosporaceae; genus Phytophthora; species Phytophthora foliorum. The sequence goes on along the minus strand of JAHWLE010000365.1, from coordinate 13,330 downwards.
GTGCTGTCAATGCTCTGTCGAGTATTCACGGCAGTAACTGGCAAGTCACTGCGTGTAGCTCTGGCTGGGAGACGCCGACAGTGCACAGCCGAATGCCCCCCAAGAAGATTTTGGCGGTGTGGACACGTCTTTCCGTTTTTTCTGAGGTGTTATTTTCACGTGACTAAATAGATCTACGAAACGACGCGGCTAATCGACTCCAGCGTCCTGACTATGGTTATGCGGCACGTGCACGAGCTGCACTTTGCTCGAAGTGATGATGAGTTTCAGCAACGTCTGACTGAGGTGCAGATTGAATGGAGCAACTGGATCGATTTGCGGTCTACTTAACAAAAGTATGGATGAACGGCCGCGTCTGTCATTGGCAGTGTTACCACACACCCAGTGGGTACGCTATAACTAACAATCCTTGCGAACCCTACAATGCGGCGCTAATGCGCAATATCACTTTACGTCGCCGGCTCAAGGTGGGCGCACTCTTGGACCAGCTCTTGCATCTCTGCAGGGCGGAAAGCGTGCGCGCGCAGCCGTTCCTGACAAACCCTTCCTTCGACGACAGGATGGCGCGTCGTACCAAGGCATTGTCGCGCGCTGGGCTGCTACGTGAGTGTCACCCCCAGCGTAGCAGCATCGACTTCCTGCTAGAAAATGTGGACACAGATGGTAAAGGTGAAACGGTGAACGGTTTTGCTATTTCTGCAACACGGATCTTTGACGTCGCAGTCCGTCGACCACTAAAAGACTCGCTGCTATGGAAGCCGCCCTGGACGCGCTGCTGGTGGTCTTGCTACAGGCCATGTTTGAGCGGAGAAGATGCCAGGGCCACACTCCGTGAGTTGCTGTGAGCATCTAAATGAAAGTGGCGGATTTCCGAAACAGGTATGACATTTTCTTCTTCTTTTTTTATGTCATTGGTCTATCGTCTTTTCCATTGAACGTGCAGGGCCATTACTTCGGGATGTCCTGCAGCTTGGTCCTATTGCGCGCGCTTGCGTTTATAGGGTCCGAGGTAACCCAGCGCCTCGCGGCCGGACATGCCTGACGTTGAAGACATGGCCAAACCTGCCTCGTCTGCCGATGTCGATTAAGTCGACTTCGAGGACAGCTCTGACGAACTGCAATCCAGCGATGGCGACAATGACAATCCGTCCGCAAAAGAGGTAAAGGGTATCGACCTCCCTCGAGTCCACCCATTTGCTCAACGTAATACTGGAGGTGATTGCAACCCAGACAAAAAGGGGAAGCCAATTCCTCCGTCCGCTTGGCTGCTGCGTCACAGGGAAGCGCAGGCCAATACTTTCTTAAAGAAGACAATGGACAACACGCACATTCGTCTGGTCAAGAACATCACCTCGGTCTACAACTTCTTTCAGACCATCAACTCGAAGTATTACGGTGCAGCCCTGCACGGTGATCCATATTTAATCCAGCATTTCCATATGGAGATCAAGTGCGAGGAAGGCAGTCATCTCAATAGGGTTTTCCTCGTGCCTGAACATGCGATGAATACCGCGTCTGAAGCGACCAAATCTATACTCACGGATGGACACAAGTCTTTATACATGTTCCATTCCATTCCATAGACTTGGAAGGGTGATCTCCGAGTTTGGAATGGAATGCAGATGTACATCCCGTACGACGAACTCAATATAAGCACTGAAGCCAAGGTCGGAGATATGCAAGCTCAGGAACGCTACAGCATCACTAAGGGCACCACCGAGAGTATTGACAAGAAGAGAGACCTTGCTTTCGTGGCACCAACGCACTATTCGGCGTTGGTAACTCAAGCACCCGGTGCATCTGACCGCTGCAGCTACTGCCAACAATCCTTTCCTGCCGGCAATCTACTAACAGTGACTAGTAGTCTGTTGATGTAGACTTGCGCACCGGGAGCTGTGCTGGTGCGTTGCTGTTACTGTGTCGTGCTGGTACGTGTCTCGTCAAGCCCACGGTCTAGAAGAGCAATTAGCCCAAGATCATCGTCCTCCTCGTTGCCTCTTGTGTTCACAGTGAGGGAGTAGCAGAAAATTGGGGGAAGACGCGAGACCCGGGAGCAAATTGTAGGGCGAGAACCACGGCTTGCACGTGCAGACACCAGATGGATGTCAACATGGCCTTCCTAAATGGATTCTTGAAGGAAGAAAATTACATGGCTCAACCCGAAGGCTTGCAGTCCCCGGTGTGCAAATTGCTGAAAAGTCAACATGGCTTCAATCAAGCACCTCGCATATGGTACCAAACACTATCGACTTTCTTCGAGAACCTCGGCTTCCACAAACTGACCATGGACCGTTATGTGTTCATGGCAACGACGGTATACATGTTTGCAAGGTGGGTCAAATCTGCCCTTCAGCAGATATTCTCCATGTCAGCTTTAGGGGAGGTGGCGTACATCCGTGGCTGGTCAATCGAACGAAACCGCGAAGGCGAGGAGATTTCAAAGATCCAAATGGACTTCATTGGAACAAAAAGCTACTCAGAAAAAAGACAAAAACGTCAGTCCGTCTCGTCATCTACCTGGTCACTTGCTAAAAGTATAATCTCCGACTTATAACGACATCTACGTGATCTCCGACATCGCAGCGCTTGGGTCGCTGGACCCGTCGTGACTGTCATGCACTGGATAATCGTCGAGTTCCATTTGGTTCTGAAGGCACTAGTTGCGTCGATATCTGTCGTGACTCAGACGACGCTTTTCTTCATCTCGGATTCGATGGACTTGTTGTACTGGCCGTAGCACGAACCGTTTTCTTCCCGTAGAGGGTGCATTGTCACGTGATAGTTCGTGAGACTGGCGCACACGTTGAAGATGTCGTCGTAGACGAAGTGTCCTTTGCAGATCATACGAAGGACTGGTCAATGCAAGAGCACGTGAGAGTTTTGGCGAGATCATGCCTTCAGACTTTAAGGTTATTAATAGGTAGTAAATCGGTCTCATCCACCACGTTTTGGCTTGTACTTCTCATTTACGCAACTCCTCAGCACTGAACTACCGCGGCATTCACCATGCCTCACCAGCATGCCCCACGAAGCTACCCTTCTCCAGCAAGCGACGACAGCCAAGCTCGCGTGCCAAAACCTGCTAGTAACGCTATTGCTAGTGGTCAGCGCCGTCGGCCAACAGCTCGCCGCCCCACCACCCGCTGTCCAGTCAACGGTCCTGACGCTGCAGCTTGCGCTGTAGGGCTTGGTGAACCTTGTCGTGGTCGCCGAGTCCGTGTCTTCGTTCAGCGTCGACACGACGACCAGGACATTGTTGCAGACAGCGACCGAGAGAACGGGCGTCGAACCGGAAGTGATGGAAACGACCATGACAGCAGCTATCGTGCGCGCCAAATCAATAGGACCCCCGATTTCTGGACCGATTGTTGCCGATATCTCAGCTTATACTGCGAATTAGAGTCTGCTGTTCAGATATGTTGCTGCTGTTATGCATACCATGAGCAGGCTTGTGCTAACAACTGCGAATTTGACACCCTTGCACTACTGTCGTGATGGTGCCGAACTCGCTGTAGTTCAGGAGCGAGCTGACTCTCTGTGGCGAACCGTCCCCGAGCTCTGAAGGTTTGCTGAGTACTTCACCCGCACTTGGATCAGGTCAAAGTTTTGCAAGTGGCAGTGTTTTTGGTCCCCCACCGGTTTCGCGAGACAAACAAACCCGTGGATCAGTTCGACAAGGTCATCAAGCGCGATTACACCCTCCCGGTCCGCATGAAGCTGTGTACTTTGCTGAAGAAGGTGCTGGTGATGTGTCGCCATCGTTCTATCATCCACCCGAACTTTGCTCTGAAGCCAAACCCATCGACTACACGGATTGGTCGGACGAAGCGGCTAATTAAGGCTAAGAAAGTAGTGGGTTCTCAAGCTCGGCAGAGCGTGCAGTTTCTGTTGGACGGTCCCAGTGGACGGCCAAGTGAATACCAAGTCCACACCTCGATCGACACTCAAGGTAACGGCAAGAATGCTGAGGAAGGCGAGCGAAACAACCGTCGGATGGAGCGCCTTGGCTAGTCGGTGGAGGGGTGTATAGTGGATTTAGGTTCGGGGATATGCGGTTGCAGAGCATTCTACAAGTTTGGAGCCTGTATGCGCTCCCTTGGCTGCTTGAAACACACCAACCTGAAAATTCCAGGTTGGCCTGGAACAGAGCTACGAATTGTCGATAGGCGCGTAAAGCGTGCCAAGTCATCTACAGGAAGCCAGCGTGGCTACCCGGAGGGTGTTTCCTACGCTCTCTGCATAGACAAGAATGAAACGAGTAAAACCGAGTAAATACATTTGTTGTTTCTCGACATAGCTTTATGGTGGTTCTGGATGCCAAATGGCGTTGGAAAATCGATTATGTAGGATGCTCAAGAGAGTCGGCATGTTTACCGCTACGAACGGAAGTTCAGTTCAATTGGGGCTGCAACATTAAATATTCAACATTTGTATTGATCGAGCTTCCAAACAAAGTGAAGACAACGCGGTGATATGTCTACATCTGCGTAAGTTTTGCGCACGTCCTCAGTAACGTGTCAGCATTGGACAACTCCTAGCTTTGATCTTGAGGCTGCAAATCGTGGGTAATTCAGGTCAAGTTGAACTTAACGCTCTGCAAAACAATTCGCATGAACTAGCTTGTAGATATTGTTAAGCACCTAAGAGTCGTATAGAAAGTACTTCGAAGAGTGCTAACAGATAGAATTAACGGCAGGGCTGCAAAAAAAAAAATCTTCGGTATCTCATCTGCAAAGTTGAATATGACCATCCGGGGTAGTGTTGGAGTGAATTAGTCCATAGAAGTACTTGGTAAATATCAAGACAGCGTAATGCAAATTTCAGTAAGTCCGAACAGCACGATTTGACGTCAGGGCTGCAAAACGTTGAAAGTATCTTGGAGTTGACCAAACTGCCGGTTTTCATGTTTCAATAGTAAGAATGCATGACAAGCCAGTGGAGTTAGATGATTTTAGGACTTCTGTAGTAAATCATATAGTAAGGCAGTAGAGGCTTTCATTCCGTTTCTCTTTGATCTTGCTTCTTAGCTTTCCGAGGTTCACTCATTCTGTCGAGTAGCCGCTTCTTCTTACTCCACTTACACGTTGCTGCTGCATTTGCTCGGACAGTTTTTTTAGGATCTGGTAGCTTCTCCAGAAATCGACGCTTCTCGTCTTCGTAGTTCTCTTAATCCCATTCTCGCCTTTCCGTGACGCAGTACACCGGCAGCAACGGCACCAAGACATCTTTGGAATCCCTGCACGACACCGGAGCAATCGTGGTTGCGTACATGAAGGACTCGAGTCGGTCGTGCTCTCGTACAATCACGTCCCCGAAGATGCCGCCCCACTTGTCCATGGTCGGAGTCCCTGGCTGAAATCCGAGGAGCACAGGATGTTGAACCAAATTGTTGAGATACACGACATCTCCAGTGGATACTGTACCAGCACCCCCGCAAAGCTGCACTCTAGCATGCGGTTGATGGAATTTTACTTGTCGCCCCACTTGAACGAGCAAATGTGGTTTGACAGAAAGAATACCCAAACCTTGAAGCATTGCCGAACGCTGGGTGGGATGCAAGACACCACCCGCCCGGGATCAACATGCACTGGGTTTTCAAGGCTGCCAGCTTGTAGCTATAACTCGGAGTCGTAGACGTACGCTCTTGGTTTTAACCACATCTTAGAATAGTAGCCGCGTAGGTCTACAGATAATTCGTCTGGTGGGCTCTTCTAGTTTGAGCTCCATCGTGTATAGGCACCTTCCTCTACAAACGTTGAAATCTCTTCTGTTTCCAGAAGCTCGTGCATGTGCTGAGGATCATCACGTAGTTTCTTACTGCTTTGAAACCCTGCGACGTCGTCGCACGCCTGCCGAAGCACCAGCACAGGTGCATAACTCTTCACTGCCATATTCCATGAGAAGCCACCTGCAACGTAACGATCGCGAGACCTTGGAATGCGCTTGTAGATCTCGGCAAGTAGTTAGGTTTTCTCGCCATAGTCGCCAGAACTCACGGTGAGGCGAAGCTGTTCCACATATCCCTCGCTCATATTTGCTAGTTTACTTGCCGCAGTTGTAGCAACTAGTCCGGTTGCTATAAACGTGTACGCCTTGTCATTATTTGGCGGGGCTAATGCCTTTGATATTTCTGCTTCTGCATCGCCCTCCATGAGAACTTTCTGTAGCACCACTACGCTTGGTCAGCGCGGCGGCCCCCGTCGATGAGCTTCTGCAGCTGCGGCTGTTGCTGGCAATGGCCGGCTTGCCTAGGACGGCATGTCCTCCCCCAACGGTTTTCTGTAGCAGCAGCTGCTGTTTTTACTAGAAGTGGCGGCTTGTGCTCGATGCGGCAGCCACTCCTGCAGCTCGTGCGGCTCCTCCTGGACCGCTCCGTTCCTTCGGGCCCTCCCCGGCAAACTCCCGCAGCTGGTGCTGCTCTTACAGGGGGCATCTTTTTCGGGGCGCGGTGACATCTCTGGATAAGATCCTACTGCCCTTGGGATGGACGCGGCCTTGAAATACTTGTGCAGGGCGGGACGGTCCTCCTCAGCGAGCTCCTTTTGCTTCTGCTTGTGGGTTGTAAGATGGGCGGTCTGTGCAGAGCGGGGCGGTAATGCTCGACGATATCCTGTTGCTCCGACCCCTCGTGGGATGGGTGATATTCGCTGCTGGGGCGCAAAATGCGTGGCGGGGCAGGACACCGATGCAGTACGCATTCCACACTTGTGATTGTGCACAGGGAAAAAGCTTCCCATTCTTTTCATTTTGCGTGGCAAACCTGGCGGACGTATCGAGCAGAATGCACTCACGCAATTCCCGAAAGGACATTTCTACACAGCTCAAGATCAAACCTGGATGGACCGTACGGTGCGGAGGTTCTACACTACACAGTTGCTCAAATATGAGATCGAAGAACCGTCAGCGTCAGTGGTAGATAATTTTGATAGCCACGTGTCTGTAGAAGGGCAGACAGCAATAGTAGAAGATACATGTTCTACAGTGTGCCCATTGCCCCCAAACAGTCCCTCGGTTTGTCAGCCGTTGGATGTGGGGATTATGGGCTCATCGAAGAACTCAATGCGTGGGAAATGCCGATCTCATGCATTGAAGATGGACGCCACTCCTTTAGAAAAACGGCTTCACGCTGTCGAAAAGACAATCGCTGCTTGGGAGGACCTCGCCGCTAAGACGGTGGCGAGAAGCTTTAAGAAAGCGATTCCTCGCTTTCCGACCGTAATGGTGTAGCCAGTCTAGATTCAGAAACACGGGTTATTTCTTGCTAAACAATGTACGTTTTATAGTTTCCATATGCGGTTTTGTTTCAACGTAAGTCGTTATTAGTCAATCAGAGCTCACAATTGGAGGCGTCGTGTTTTTTAGTCGTCCACGTTGTCGCCCTTTTACTATCGGCGTCAACAAATTGTCAAGGACGTCTTTTTCCGTCGTTATTTGCATACAGATTGCCGGTTCTGGCAGAAGCGACAAAATTGCGAAACATACATGTTTCTGCAGCTTCATACAAACGTGTATATTAAAAGTTAGTACTTAATGAGGCCCCCCTCCTGCTTGATGACGGCAAGGCAACGGCGAGGCATGGACTCCACGATCATGAGTATGTATTCCTGTTTGATGGAGTCCTACGCTGACATGATACCTGCTTCCAGTTCGACAACGTTATTGTGTTGACGGCCATGAGCGTACACCCGAGCCGCCATTACCGACCAGACGTTCTCGATGGGGTTGCAGTCTGGAGAGCGAGCTGGCCACACCATAGTGTTGACTTCCATTTCTTTCAAGAACCCCGTCGTCTCACGCGACACGTGAAGCGACACGTTATCTTGCTGGAAAACGAAGTCGACATCATGGTTACTGTGAGCAAAAGGAAGCATATACTCGAAGACAGTATAAATGTACTCTCCAGAGTTTTGACGCTCCCTCAATTTGGCCAGCTCGCACATACCTTGGGCACTAAATGGGCCCCCAGACCATGACGCTCCCTCCACCGTTCCGACGCCGTATAAATGACTGGGCTGGCAATCGCATATCACGCCAGTAATACTTGAACCCATCAGCACCATCCAGGTTAAACATTTTTTCATCAGAAAAAGTGTATTGTCATATTTCTACATGCAATGACAGCTAGTTAGCATCGTCAACACAATAAAGCAACAACACGAACAAACTTACCTGGGTTCTGTATGTGCTCCTTAGTCCACACCATACGAGCAGTCTTGTGCGCCGCATGCAGCGGTAGCGTGCGATCCATCTTGGTGTAGACCAGATGGCCCACACGCTAAAGCATCCTCGCACTGAAGTCTTGATCCCGAGCTTGGTCGTGAGCTCCGCCGCGAAAGCTCCCTGGACGCCGCCGTGCGAACCAACACAAACACCTCCCTATCGGTCAGCTCTGGCTGACGCCCTTAGCTTGTCGCTGCCACTATAGGTCTGCGGTCCTCGCTCGTTTTTGATAGCCCTCCGCACACAGGTGCGCGAGCGGTCGGTTTTTCTGAAGATGTCGTGAATCGAGACGCCGCCGTCGTGGAGCCCGATGGTCCACCAGTATTATGAGAAATACTCAAAAATAGACTGACAGGTATGAGTTTTCAACTGAGCACTGAATTCTGTATTGCGGAGGGATAGGGGACACGTTTTACAAAAAAAGGGTTAGAAAACGGTAAAATAACGGATAGCATAGTGGAGACAAGTCAAAAATAAAATACAAGCAACTCACCGTCGGCTCGAATGGTGACCACTGCCGTCTTGCGACCAGGTTTCTTCGCGAATACCACAACACGGGAGCTAGCGCGCGTACCTCGCTCGGCTCAGGTGCGACGCGGGAACGTTTCGTAGTAGATCGTAGTCTCGTCAAAATTGTAGATGGCGGTATCACTGTAGGAGCCGTAGGTTGACCAAAACTTCAGCGCAAATTCAACATGAGTCGCAGCAAGTGGTTCACTTCGAACCTTGGCTTCTTGAGTGGTCTGACACACCTTTGCCAATCCAAACTCGAAGTAGTGTAAGGCAAATCCGACTGTCCCGTAATTAGTTTTTATAACTTTATTTAAAATCTGAAATGTAGAAAATTAGTGCAATCCAATGCCGAATTAGTCCACAGCAAAAAACTACGTGCCGTATTCCATCGGCTCGCCACGAATCGCTGCCGCCACTGAAAACGCACAGTGGCGCGCCATCTTATTTACTAAGCGGAAGTCCATGCAGGGTATGCAGTGCTCTGCTGCCCTTTCCAGAAGCTGCATTCGAAGCTCTGTTTTCTGACCGTGCGGGGAGCTGAACATAACGTCGTGGCTCAAAGCGAGAAATGCCTTGATGCGGGTTTCAAAACGCTAAAACAACCTGTACAAGCAAGAACCGTAGCATCAAAGATAGTACATACATGCAGCCAAAGTAAATGCGCTTACCCTCTATAGGATTACACATGGGAGAGTACGGGCCCAGCCGCAGTAGCTTCAGATCAGACATTGCTTGGACAAGCTCCTTAGTTTGGCTGTGAGCAGGAGCATTATCCAACACAATAACGATGGTCTTGCCATAAAAGTTGGCACGGTAAACGTCGTGGGCCTTGACAGCGTCGTAGACCGCGCCCACAAACGCGGCGTTCATCTCCATCTTGACGCTGCCACGTTGCTTGGCATAGTGAACCAGACCACCAATCTCCGGGGAGACTGCACATTGTAGCTGTAGGTTTTCCCCCTTCGAGGGCGGAAGCTTCACAACAGCTCGCTGGCCAATCGGCGCACAGCCCTGCGTGCGCTTACAGTACAAGTTATAATTCGTTTCGTCGTAATAGACGATGAAGGAACCATCCTTCTCGTACTCCAGCAGCGCATCGCCGAAAACTCTCCTCTTCTTGATGTTCTGTGCATTGTTACACGTTTCAGGTTCAACACGAACCTGTCAAAATGCCACATATACTTAGCAAAAACCTTAGCCAATACATGTACAGTATAAAGCAACATGCGCACCTGCTTCACCGAATACAGCTTATCACACAGTTTTTTACTCACTAACGAAGTGCTAACACCCCCCCCCCCCCCCCCGAAGTCCCAGTGCAGCATGTCAACCATCTGCTGGAGCGTATACTGGCAATTGTCCTCAAGATACCCAACCAGCGCTTCCTCCATTTCCGGCGTGCACTTCGTACACGCCGCCCGCGCGCCGCCTCTCTTCTTGACGTCGGCTGCCCCGCGCTGGACGATGTCGCGGGCGGTGGTGGCAGGAATTCCGTTGTGGTCAGCGACGAGAACCCAGTCGCGTCCGTCCCTGTGTGCTTCCAGCACTCGCGTGCGGACTGACAGGCCGTGCTTTAGGTCTTTCGGCATGCTTGCCTTGGGAGGGGGCCAACAGTTTGCTCTCCACGCAATCCACATTGCTCTAAACATAAAAATTGAAAAATAATTTTCAAAACTTTCGTGTTATTTCTGCTACTTTACGCGGAATTGTCTTACACTGCTACGAGTTTGGATTGGCAAAGGTGTAGAGAAACCTTGGTAATAGAGTTGTTGAGCAACAGAAGAGTTAAATTAACATCATCCTTATCGACAATCAGCATAACACACAAATATAATACCGATGCATAAAACGTTGGCAGAGTCGTTCAAGCGCATTGTTAGCGCATAACTCGCTTTTCTTGCCCTCGTAGTATCCATCCAGCCATGCACCGAAGTTTCCTCTAATAAATTCCTTTAAAGGAATGTAGTCACACACTTTTCAATATGTTAGACATGATTTTTGTGAAGTAATAGGCTGAAAATTACGAACCTGTTCCTGACGACGCTGATCCTTCATATAGGTCAGCAGAACCGAGGAAAGACGAGGAATCTCGTTTCGACCTTGTCCTTTCAAAGTCTTCGACTTTGCTGACCCCTTAAAGGCAGCAATGGTATCGCGCTGCCTCCACCAGTCTTCAACGATGCGACGAGGGTCGTCGAGCTCGCGAGCTGCCTCGTAGACTCCCACCACACTAAGTGCGTCGCGCTTCTGCTTCATAGGGTAGGTGACTCGCTTGCCCATTTCGAAAATGAGTGCTCGGCACGAGCTGTACTGATAGCTGTAGCTAACAGCCACCCATTGTAAAACTGTATTTTTTCCGTGTTTAATTGGTTATTATTCATGAAAAAATAGTGTATCGGCTTCAAAAACATTTCTGGCTGAAGTCGCCTTTTTGTCTCGGATGTCTTTTTCCGTCATTATTTGTACTGGCCCTGTCAAGGGCGTTGAATATGCAGTTGTTAGCTCACGCCTGCTCTGGGTATGCATAACAGCAGCAACCTATCTGAACAGCAGCCTCTAATTCGCAGTAGAAGCTGAAATATCGGCAGTAATCTGCCCGAAATCGGGGGTCATATCGATTTGGTGCGCAGAGTACAATGACTACGAATTGTATACAGCTGTATACACCCCACCTGAAAGTGATGTATGCGATAGCGGTGGTGACGGGAACTCGAACACGGATGCCGCTTCGTGGGGAAACTCGGATGATGACAGCTCACCTCTAACGAAAAGGTCGCGTCCAAGCTCAGTAACATCCAAAACCAACGGCTCGGCTTCACCTGCCCGCAAAAACGCGATGATAGCACGAAACGTTACGTGGGTACACTCGAGCAACATGTACCCAAGTCAAGATCACCTATCGCTGCACGTTTTATCGCAGCCAAAGATGTCGAGCCAAACTGGAGTTTATTGCAGCTATGATGGACAACGGCTTTGCTGACAGCGTTCCACACAAACATGTGTTCCCCCCACCGAAGCAACGCATACGGATCGAGACGCGGCAGGAGCTCGTGATATCAGGGCAGCAATGAAAACAGCATGGCGACATCTACTATGGCAACCCCGCTTCAACTATGGGATGAATTGAGTGCAAAATACTACCAGACGATAGGAGAAGATGGTGCGGTGCGCGGGATGACTGGGGGACCGGTCAGCCAGTTATCCATGCGGTTTCACCACGCGTTGGCACTGAACCCAGCAACATAACAGGAACATTGGATCATCTTATAGGCTGGGCGAACTCCTTCCTACTGAACTTGCTCCACTATGAGAATATCATTCTCTTTGTGGATGGAACATTCCGTTGTGTGCCGGAAACTTTCACGTAGAGCGTAGTTGTAATGGTCTATGATTGTGGTACCAAACTTAACGTACCAGTCTTCTTTGTTCTCTGCACGTCCAAGACCTACGATACGTATTGGAACGTGTTGCAATTTATCTCCAATGCATGTGGAGAGGCCCTGAGACCGAAGGATGTGGTGTGTGACCTTGAGGCCGCACTCATCAATGCAGTTTGTGATTGGTTTAATCAGGTATCCTTCATATGATGCCTATTTCAATTTAAACAGTTGTGCAGGCGGAAAACGATTGAACATCGTCTCCACAGAGACCAAGAAAAGATTGCAATGGAGCCTGGCTATCGTCATATGCGTACTGTGATCGACAAAAATAAGATTGCTGAGCAAGGAGTCGCGTGGATACAGCGTGCCATCCAAACACGATGTAAACAAACAAATATGACCTACACGACCTCGAAGTGGAGTACGTTCTGGAAATATTTCCAGCGCACCTGGTTGAAGAAACTACCGCCAAAGTTTTGGAACGTTCAGCACCAACAATCCTCTCAAGCGGTTTAATCGCGAGCTCAACGCGGCGTTTGGAACACCGTATCCGTCACTGCTCCGGTTCATTCAAGTGGTGGATAATATTTCCTGCCGACGAGTCCAACTACGAAATGACATCAATCGTGGGCGAGCAAAACCTCCATATCGTCTTGGCCGCTATGGCCTTCCTCGCCCTGTCGAACACCCAAACTATGACGTAGAAACTTATACTTCTCTCCCCGGCCAATTTATATGAGTTTGGACTACCCGCCTCTCAGTCAGCCAATTTTTGGAGTTAAACACGAAGAAATGTCTTAAACAAAAGAACAGGTCACGAGTTGTTTTTCGATATTTTTTGTTCTCAGTAAAATCAATCAATATGCTAAATAACTTCGCAAACCTGAGCTGGTTTTGAAGACGTAATATCCTTTTTCGTAATCCGGCTATAAATTACCGATATTAGCCCGGAAAATTGGTAGGGAATCGTCAACGCTTTGCGATTCTCCCCGTAATAGCTCAGTCTATGGAACCTCATGCTTGGCTGAAGAATTGCAGTAGTATAACCGAGATTTTACTCGGCGTTAGGATGTAATCATCTCCTTCTCTAATTATTCGTGCTTCGAATATGAATCGTACTTAAAGGATTTTATAATGTACTACTATCTGTATTAGTCGTGCACCAGTATTAGTTGTGTCATCCATCAGAGCAAGTCAGGGCCAACCATCGACCAACG
>JAHWLE010000364.1:0-25088 GCA_024679135.1 Phytophthora foliorum | reverse complement strand
TAGCAACGGTTTAGAAATAAAGTAGAAATAAATACGCACCGCACCCGCAGAATGTGAGCTCTATTGACGAAACTCAGTTTCGTCCGGTAAAAACATCCGTGGGGATGCATTGGTCAATCCAATAACGCGGCATTAGAGAACTGTAGTTTCTGGAGCTATTTGACGTTTTTGGACTTAATTCACGTACTTAATTCGACAACAACGATAAATCGTAATCTCTTTGTAACCCTTTAGCTCCAAAAGCTTGCTCCTTGGAGTTAGCGGGGGTTCGTGTTGCTCCAAGGAGCAATTTGCTGAGAACCTTCATCAATTTATAGCGAGCAGCAAGGTTACCTTTGCCAGTTTCTTTTGCTCAGACCCAATGAAAGACGCCAAGTCAGCCCGCATCCCGGCCAACGTGCAGGCGCCGTTCCGGCCGCCCACGAAAAAGAGTAGTGGTGTCCAGGCTGCCAACACCGCTCCTAACTTTCCTGATCAGCAAGCCAGCAAGAAGCGAACTGCAGACGATCTCTCTTACGAGTCAACTATCCAGCGTCCGGCTAAGAAGGCAGCGGTTGACCAAGGAAACCATCCTTCTGCTACGAAGAAAGCCCGCTACGACGAGATGAGGATTGGGAAGAAAATCAAGAAGGCCCTTGCACCCACGAAATCTCGCCCCGCGAAGCCTGCAACGGGCAAGAAACCCTTACAGCCGGTAATGGATTTGATAGCTAGCAGAGCTGTCAGCAGGAACATCAGCTCCCTCATCGTAAAGCTGAAGCGCATTGGAAACGTAACTGTGATATTTTGTAATTAGTACCGTGCGTTTTCGATTTTACTCCAGACCAGACGCTCCACGAACTACACTTCAAACACGTTGCCTGGAGGATCATGCTGGAACAAAAACAAAAATAGCTCCAGAGAAAAAATTGCTCCAGAAACTACAGTTCTCTAATAACATGAATATCCATATCACCAAGTTTCGTGGATGAAACTCAACTTTCGTCAATGAAAGCCGAATTTAGAACTGTTTAATGCTCGGAAACTAAACCTCGACGATAAAAAATGCCAGCGGAGGCAAATTGTGATCTGAGCGAGCAGGACGGACTGATAGTTGTTTGCCTCTGTTTGACCCTCCCTGAACTCGACTTCGTGTAAAATGGTGATAACTGACAGCTGTGTGGCTCCTTGCGGGCTGTGCTGAATGGTTATTTTATCACTGCAATTGCTTCATTTGTAAATACACCGAATCTCCGCATGCATTGTTTTTACAATATTGTAGAAGCCACTTAGAAATTACTAGCAATCAAAAATGGCGATTCACAAAGATACGCGTTCGCGGCACGAAAACTTGCTTCAACATTGCATCGCGCGCATTGAGCATGCTTCTGAAGAACTGTGAGTTATATTCTCAACGGCTTGTACTAGTACCTTCAAAGATCTCATTACCCAGCAAGTTAGGCTAATCCACCGAAATGACCTCGAATTCCTTCGCTTTCTTGCTGCTGAGATTTCGGTGATGAAGAAGTCGCTGCAGCGGTCTCATCCTTCTTCTGTAACCAGGCATCTAATAACGGGTTAGCGGGCTTTGCCGGAGATGGCGTTGCGGAAGAAGCTACCGACGCCGCTTTGGCTAAATCGGTGCTGGGGGACGCAGCAGGCTTCTTCGCTGGTGTCTTCTGCGGCGTGGATTTCAGTGGTTTGATCTGTGGCGTCGCCTTTTCTGGTGTCGCCTTCTGCGGCGTAGCTTTCTTCGGTGCAACCTTCTTCGGTGCAGCCTTCCGGGCAGCAACTTTTTGTGATGTCGCCTTCTTCTCGACAGGTGGCGCTAACGCTCCGGCGGCAGCTGCAGCGGCAGCAGCTTTTTGCTTCTCCAACTCTTGTTGCTGCTCCTTCTTTCGCTGTTGCTCATGCCGTTCAGCTTCCAGCCGCTTCTGCTCCTCTTCATATTCGCGGGCCTTCCGCATCAAAGTAGACTCGAACACGGGCTCGACCAACAGCTCAGCAGCGAACCCAGAAAAGTGGCTCTCAGTACACGCATCGCTTTGCGTACACCAAAACGGGCCAATGATCTGGGGTTCCAGCTTCGCTGGCTTTACCGCTTTTGCCTTTACCCGCTTCTTCTGAAGCTGAGACGGCAACTTGTGCTTTGTCGGTGATGATGGTCCCTCGGCGCTTTCCATCCGGCCATCTTCAGCCTCTGCATCGTCCATGTAGTCCACTTCGTCTTCATAAGCCAACCACTGGTCTCCGTAGTCCAGGTTGTCCTCATCGGATTCCTCGCCATCACTGTCGGCATCAGACAAACTCTCGCCAGGCTCCTCTTCTTCCCACTCATCGTCACTATCCACAGAGTAATCGAACTTGGAGAATTGTGCAAACGGCCGGCGGCCACCATGAAAAAGTCGGCTTTGCGTGCTGAACGTGCCATAGTATGCCGGCCGGACGTTCTCATAGAACTGCAGCAGCTTCATTATGCCCAGCTTTGGGTCCTTGTGCCGTCGGACACTCCAGGTTTGAGGAGAAAGGCTATCTGTTACCTTCTTGGTTGCATCTCGCTTGTTCTTCAAAGACGAAAAGATGGATTGTTGTGAAGTACCAAGTGAAGAAGCAGTAGTGTCGTTGTTGGAGCCCAAGAAACTAATGGCATCATCAATGCGGACCATCTTCGCGCTTTTGGTTTCCCCTGCCGTGCTTACCATCTCCATATCTTGGACGCCTGTCATATCAATGGCGGAGTCGCTTGTACCAGCACCATTTTCTCCAGTAGTCTCTGCGCCAGCGTTGCTTTTAGATTGAACAAAGAATGACTTGAATATCTTTTGTCGCTTCGATGATTTGATTTCCTTCTCCTCTGCCTTGAGTTCGCGTTTCCGTTTTTCCTCGTCCTTTGCCTGCTGGCGCTCGAGTTCATGCCGTTTTTTCTCCTCGGCAGCTTGTCGTTTCTCTTGCTCTTTTGCCTCCCGGTCCTTCGCCTTTTGCACTTCAGCATCCACAACAAACCCAAACTTTCCGACCTTTGCTTCCTCAGCGCTCACCTTGGCCTCGTCGACCGGCTTCAGATGCAAGAGCTGAACAACCCGAGCCAGTGTTTTCAACTGTTGGCCGAGACGCTTGCGGTGCTTGCGCATGCGCTTCACGGTCTTCTGTGCTTCGTCTCCGAAGTATTTCTCGAGGTTACCAACTTCCCATATCCACAGTGCATCCGCACTTGTGTCTTCAAATAAATTCGCCTTCGCGCGGCGAACACCATGCGGCGTGCGCTGTGCTAGCATTTTAATCTCCATCTCCACCGCCAACACTGCTGCGCTGTTTACACTTTCGGTGTCAAAACTGACTGCGTTCTCAGCATTGTAGCCTGCCTCCATATCAACGTCATCTGACTCGATCTCTTTTTTAAACGAGGCCAGTAGTTCGCTGGACAACACCGACAAACTAGATGTCCGTCCTTGAATGCTCTTTACCATTAAGCTTTTCACTTCATGAGGAAACTCAACGGTAGATGGCAACGCGACTGTCTCTCCAGCATTACTGGTAGACTGTGCGTGCTCCCGCAGCTTTTGCCATGTCTGGGACAGAGCTTGGCGAACCTTCTCATGTTCGACAGTCACGTCCAAGTCGCAATCTAATCCGGCTCCATAGATATCCTGCATGAGCGCATCAGTCTCCTGTTTGGAGTGCAGCAGCTCCGTGAACAGTCGAGTCAGCTCGTCCGTCTTCAGCTTGTATGTGTCAACGCGGGCCTGAATAACAGGGTCCAAGGGCTCCACTGGCGCGGGCTTGGCTTCCGCAGCTGCAGTGGCAGCAGCTTTCTCCTTCACCTTTTGCTGCCGTTTCGTCGGGGTCTTCGCTGCTGGTTTGGCTTTCGCCTTCGCTGCTGTCCCCTTTTTAGCACCGTCATCTTCTACTACTGATTTAACCACACCTTCATCTGCTGTCAAATCAACGGTTGCAGCTTCATCTCCAGCAGCCTCCTCCTTTTCTCCAATTGCAACTGTCTCTGCAGACTTCGCCTCCTCGTCACTAACATCCACGATCTCTGCGTCCGAAACAACAACATCGCCCGAGATCGGGGCACCAGCAGGGACAATGTCTCCGCCACTCTCTAGCTCAGCTCTCGCTCGTTTCGCCTCGGGCGTATTGAACACATCTTCCTCCTCCTCCAGGTCCTCGTCGTCCTCATCTCCAGGACCGACATTAGCATGAGGAGAAATGAAGCGCCTAGGCTGCCTTTTCTTGGGTTTAGGCGACGCCTTGGTCTTCCCCTTGGTTTTAGCCTTGGGTTTACTCTTCGTTTTAGCAGTAGCAACCTTCTTTTTAGCTGGAGGCTTCTCCTCGGTCTTCTTCACCTCCGTTTTAGCCTCCGTTTTAGCAGCAGGCGACGAGGCTCTCGGGCGCTTGGCCGCGCTGCTCTTGGCCTCCAGTTCCTTGGCTTCCTCCGTCTGCTCACCGGGTTTCTTGGGCGAGAAGAAGGCGGAGATGGAGGCCTGCTTCGGGCCCTTCTTCTGCTGGGAATCCCATACAAAGCGTCAGTACAGTGAGTTGCAGACTGCCAGAGACCGTAGCGCGGCTATTCGGGGGATTTGGACGACGCGAAAGGCATGGAAATGTACATGAGACGCACCTCCACCATGCTGCGTCGACGGTGCGGCGACGGCGAGGCTGGACACGGACGCAGAGGCGAAGCGCTGCGCGACACGAGGCTCCCCCGGCTTCGCTAGGTTTTGTTTGGCGTTTTCGCGCCAGGACGACTGATCCCTCGTGAAAGTGACATCACCGTTAAAGTGACGGTAGGTACAGTGTACCAGGATGAAATGGCTACACCATGAGGACGTTGAAGTGCCCGAGATCAAATACTTTTCAAACTTTAAGGCTGTGCTGCTGGAGCCGGCGCTGTCGTGGGCGGCGGCTTTGCAGCCGCGGCCTGGAAAGCTACTGCGAATGCTGGCGTTGGTACTGTGTAAAAATGAGACCAAGGGGGACCTGGTGGATGGGTTGCTACAGGAGCTGAAGTGGCGAATGTCGTGGTGACCGCTGGAGTGGTGCTGGGGGCTGCAACACTCTGTGTGGTGGCCGCTGCACTGACAGGAGGAGGTGCACTAGTTGCAACCATCCCAGCACCATGGTTGGTAACAGGCTGGATAACGTTATTCGACACGGGGGGTGGGTTGTTGTCGTTGACCCCACTGTCAGCAAGCTTGTCACCGTTGGGTGCGGAGCCTAACGCTGCCTGTTCCGCCGCAGCCTGGGCTCTACGAGCTTCAGCCGCCTTCCTTCCTTCGAGCGCCTTCTCTCGCTCCAGTTGCTGCAGCCGTGCTTCCTCGCTGATATAGTATTCCTCCACCTCAGCCATCTGCGCTTCGAATTCATCCCGCGACACGAATCCCCGCGAGTAAATTTGCCTCTTCTCTTCATCGCGAAGTTCCTCCGCAATACGATTCGTGACTTCGTGATAAGAGTCTTCAACATCAGCAGTAGCGCCACCGATAAACTCCTTCCATCTCTTTCCGGCGCTCTTCGCACTGTTCTCTTCCGAAAAGGGATTGCTGTCCTCTCCACCCTCAGTGGGGCTTGCCATTTCAACGTCACCATCCCCTGCTGCGTCTTCATCCCCTCCGTCTTCGATCTCATCGTCTTCTTCTTGTTCCTCCTCTTCGACACCTTCACCGTCGTCTGGTGATGCAGCGCGTCTAATGGCCCTCAAATATGCTAAATACTCGCTATTATGCTTGGCGTGCTCTTCGTCCAGCTCGCTATCGTCGATCATCGAGCCAAGCTCACAATTCCAGCAAACGTTCTCGTCGCCATTCTCTCTCGCGCACTTTCTGTGACAATATTTTGTGCATGTTGGACAGCGCACTAATCTGGACGGCAATCCGGTCTCCTCGCACAGCTCGCACATGACCTTTTCCGGGCGTGTTCGCGTACGCGCACTATCGAGCGTCGGAACATACCACGTTCGATTTCCTGACACGGTTGTAGGTGGGATCGCCATAGGTTGTGTTATACCTTTCATTTGCGCGTTAGCAGGCACATCTTGCTGCAGCGTAGCTGTACTTGCTACACTTCCACGTGGAGTAGGCATTGGTGACTCTGCATCGCTATCCTCCGAATCACTCAGGTTCGTCAAATCCACAACATCTAAAAGCTTTAGCTGTGATCGGCTCACCTCTTCAGGGTCGTCGTCTTCGTCAGCATCTTCATCTCCACATTCACGCATAAACGCCAAAAATTCAGGACTGCAATATCCCAGGACAGGAGGATCCACAGGAGCCATTTCAAGTGGCGCAGCATTGACCTTAATGAACAGAACTGCATCTCCATCAGAAGAGTCTATCACGGTTGGTGATGGCTTTGTCCGCTGCTGAGCCTCATCAGTATGCTTTGTTCCTTCAGGACGCTTCTTTTTCGGCAATAGCACATTGGCAGAAGCATCCGCTTTAGTCCATTCACGTTTTCGGTTGGTGGCAGAAGATAGCTTCGTTACGGCAGGATTTACGACAGCAATACCTTCAGCCGTTGAGTACGGTATTGCTGCTGCATTTGACGACGAGTTTGTCGTGGCTGGTGCAGGCCTTGATGCTGCTGCCAGGGGTACCGGTAGAGCTGTTGATGATACTCCTGACAGTATGGTAGTTTGAGTTACCTCCGCCGGCGCTGGTGACGACGTTGATGCTGACGGTATTCCGGCTTTTGCTATCGCTGCTACCTTTGTCTTCACTTCTGACGTTGCTGGCATAGACGTTGAGCTCCCTTGAGTAGGCGGCTTGGAAAATGTCGACGCCACTTGTACATGCGTTGGCTTCGAAGCTGCAGGTGGCAGCACTGCAACGATCGTTGATGCCAAAGTTGGTTTAGACGCCGGTCGAGGTGGGTTTGCACTTGGAAGTGGTACCAAAGATTGTGCAGGTGTTGGTGCTGCTGTTGTTGTCTTCGGTGCTGATACCGTTGCTACTGCAGTTGGTTTGACTGGGGTCGTGGCAGTGTTTGCGGCTGATTTCGCTTCAGAAGCGGGCTTTTTGGTTATGTCGGGAGGTGCTGTTGAAGGCACCGCCACCGTTGCTTTTTTCGCTTGTCCCGTTACTTCATTGGCAGTAGGATCCGCAGATACCGTTGCTGTGGCTGGTCCCACAGACGTTGAAATTGTCGCCTTAGAAGACGCCGATGAATTAGCCGGTGGCTGCCTTCGTCGGGCCACTGCCAGGCCATCGAGCACAGTGACGAAGTCCGACGCCTGGAATTCAATGGAGTCGAACGCTCGAGATTGAAAAAACGGGTCCTCTTCCTCGCCGGTCAATACCACCTGCTTGGATTGCACTGCATCCTTCAGTGGCTGCTCAGCTTTCTTCCCCACCGCCGCTGCATCCGTTGGAGCAGTTGAAGCTTCTTTACCTGTTGCTTTTCTCGAATCCGTCGTTTGAGTCAATGTCGTTTTAGCCTTCTCCTGTTTATCTGCAGGCGGTGGCCTCGGCTCCACCGGCTTGTGATCTACCGGTTTCTCCTGAGCAGGTCGAGTCACCTGCTGCGAAGTCGGCTTGACAGCCTTTGCAGCTAAGGTTGGCTGCGCGTCCGACGCTCGCTTCCTCATCACGGCTCCCTGCTCCATCGACGGGAAGTCGCTCTCTTTGAACGCTACCGCCGGGAACACGCGACTCTGGAATAACTCACGTGGTCCACTGCCATCCTCGTGCTTCTCTCGCCTTCTGCTCTTCGGCGTGACCTTCTGCACCACCTCTGGGTCCTCCTCGTCGTCCGAGATGAGGTCGATCACGTCCGGCTGCTTTTTTGCCTCATTTCTCTTATTTGAGGCCTTTTTCGTGTCCTCGTACCTCCTCTTCTTGCCATTTGAGTGCACCGCATCCTCGCGTAGCCGATTGGTCGAGACACTCTTGGCCTGGCTGCTGCGCCGGGACGCCGGCGTCTTGGAGCGGCACTTGTCGCACTCCTCGTGCTCCGAGCTGAAGTTGAGGCAGCCGCATTCGCGGCACGTCACGCCCCGAGCGCCTCGCGCCATACTACCCCGATGCTAAACTATGGGCTCGCGCGGTCCTGGCGACGTCGCCACGATGATTGGAGGAAAATAGAACTGTTTTACAGCCAATGAAAGATGACACGCGCCCATCTCCAGAATGTAGCCATCGTGTCAAGGTACGTGTTGCAGTTGCACTTTTGTCGAAACCAAAATTAGAGCAACAGTGTGGCTGCTTACTTTGGCCGTGCATGGCTTGAAGCGGACAGAGCTGCTGGAGACGGAGGCAGACACGCCATGCAGCCAGGCTACGCCCTGCTACGCGGCGGCGAAGTCAACCATGAACGGGTCAGTGCGGCGGAGGAGGAAGGAGTCGATCTGGAGGAAGAGGATAAGCCGGTGGACAGCAATTACGACTCGATGTGGGATGGCGTGGACGGCAGCAATGCTCCGGAAGAGTTGAGGTCTCCACGGGACCACGATGCGCACTCCATCATCGACGTGTTGTCCAGTCAGCTTCAGAACCGAGAGATCCCGCAGTACTTGGACGAATTCGAGGTCGTGATCCCAGACGCTGAGGTGGTGGTCGGTGCTGTACCGATTGAAGAGGTGCAACAACGAGAGCAACAGGTGGAGGAGGCGAGACTGCGTCAAGCAGAGCTGGAGAGCAGTTTGTATCGCCAACGTGAGCTTCATTTGGCGCAGCAAGAAGCACTCGCTCGAGAGCGTTTGCTGCAGGAGGCTCGTCGGCGATATGCCGAGCTGGTACTGAAAGATCGACAAGCTGCTGAGGTCATGCAGCTACGAGCACGACGAATTGGACACGTATTTCAGCAAGCCGAAACACATTTGAAGGACACATTGAAGAAGCAGGAGGCTCGAGTAGAACAGCTTTATGGGTCATTGATGCCTTCGCGCGTCCCGCAGAGTCGAAAGCGCTATCGAGTTGAATGGGCTAGGATACCGTTGACGATTCGGGTTCGCGCCCGAATGCTGAACGGTGTCAAGGACAAATTGCCACCCGGACAGTATGTCATGGTGGCAACTTTGTACGATCGACTGGGTGGTCATGCTCTACACTGGACGAACTGGGACCCAGAAGTATCTCGAGACGCGCAAAGTACTAGCGATAGCAGCTCGCCGCGTACGCATGTCGGCCGTCCAAACTTCACGCGGCCATTTCACCACCGCGGCCGCTTCTACAATACGGAGGTGCTCGTGAATCAGGATATGTTTGTGGTTTGTCCGCCAGACATCGAGCTCCGACCAGGAAATGCGCTCGTATTTGAGCTGTTCCTACTATCTCAAGCAACAGTCGCCGCGTATGCCGGAAACAACGACATGCCCATGCCCAGAAAGAGACGACGTCGAGGTGGTCAACTCCTGGACCAAAGCATAGCAATGCAGACTGACCATGTCGTAGCCTGGGGGGCTCTACCGCTCACCACGCCAGAGTTTCAAGT
Source organism: Phytophthora foliorum (assembly GCA_024679135.1). NCBI lineage: Eukaryota > Oomycota > Peronosporomycetes > Peronosporales > Peronosporaceae > Phytophthora > Phytophthora foliorum. Next base: position 15,677 of record JAHWLE010000364.1, on the reverse strand, counting down.
TGTACAGGGTAAATTCAAGCTGCCGCTCCTGCGCGGTGAAATGGATCACACGATGGACAAGTATCAAGACATGGAGCGGATGTATCAACAGGACTTGTCCTCTTGGCTCTGTAATTTATATGTTCACGTATATCACCTCCCAAAGCCTCCAACTGTGCTGCTGCATCGAGCACCACGAAGGCGGTTAAATGACGATGCTTCATTTGATGCTGAGGTCGATGAACGTGGTGGTCTACTGAGACTCGTGCTTCCAGAAGTGGAGAACAATCATCAGCGGTATATGCGTAAGATGTCGACCGCACCCAACAGCAGCAGCATACCAACACTACGAAAGCGCTCATGGTCTCCAGTTCATCAACGCTCTAGTGGTGGCTTAAATCAAGACAACGTTCTGCAGGAAACCGAGGATGAAGGCGGTGGAGAAACCCCCGCAAGAAGTACTGGGAAACATATTGGTGGTACAGCAGTGAAGCCATACTCCTCTGCTTCGACACTGTTGGTGGACGAAGAAGACACCTACACTAAGAAGAGAAAAGCCAAACAGCCCCCGCGAATTTTGTCTCCGACGCGGTGGAAATGGAAGCGATGGTTCAGTCTGAGTAAGAAAACTCGAGTCTACGTACGTGGCCTCGCTTTGGTATAGTTGATGATAACATGCTAACACTGTTTCTGTGATCCGTGGTGATGACTAAATAGTCAGGCGATGCAGTGGCGATGCAGCAAAGCCACAACCAGTCTCATAAAACAGTTCCAGTAAACAGTGAGAATGACGAGGACGAAAGCGAGCGCTTGCTGGCAGACCAGTCAAGTAGTCGACAGCTAAGTTTCGACGGGTTACGAGTTTCAGATCATTTTGACGGCCTTGAAGAAGACGTGGAAATCTCGGAAGGCGGTGAGGACGTGACCAACGGACGCCTTCGACAGCTAGATGTGGAGAACTACGTTTTCTCTGTGAACGCTGCAGCTTCGATGGAGACGGCGCGACATCAACGATTTCATGCACAACGAAAATTGCATTATTTGCGGCACGAACTGCTGGTAGATCTGGGCTTTTCAAACTGGCACACACTCGAATTCTGGAGACTCCTAGCCGTGTTGCTGTTTGCGTGTTGGGTTCGGCTGTACGTGCACTACGTGACGCAGTGGCTCTTTCTGCGAGGCAATCGAGTGCCCGTGTACGATTTCCAGCCGCGCTGGACGACGTGCATTGTTAAGTATACGTGGCAGACTGTTGCCACCCACACTGAAATCGGTCTTCTCTCGCTTGGGGTACTAGGCAACACAATAATGTTCGCCTTCTTATCTGGTGCGGCAGCTTTAGGCCAACGCTACGTCGGGGATTTACCAGCATTCGGCTCGAACTTCGTTGTCTGCGCTGGCATTGCCACTGTCTTGGACCCATTTCTTGTGCTCGTAGTCGATGTGCTTTCTCATCATTACGGCTGCTCGCAGCTCAGCGAATGTGCTGTGTCCCTGACAGCTTCTGGTTGTTCCTGTGTAAATGGTGACTGGTTCAAGCTATATGTTCGCTTCCAAGCGCAAGAAGGTAGTGGCCTCGTGGGAATATTCATTGTGCTGATCCTGTATGTTGCACTCACGTGCCTGTCACTGGTGGCACTCTACATCTATCTGCTTTACATCCACATGAACGGGCGAATGCTCGACGTGTATCGCCGTGTCCACGGTCATGAAGACTCGTTCTTCGTGCCCCACGATGCTGAAATTTCACTGCAAGAATTGCAGACGGTGTGCGCTCAGGCTACGCGTTGGAAAGGTCCGCGGGGTACTCAGCGCAAGGTATTTGTTCACGAGTATGCACTATCGGATCCACTGGAACCACTTTTCCGAGAAACCAACACGCACATTGCCATCTACAACGTAGAACTTGATGGCACTCGGGAGCTGCATCGCCACTTCCTCAAAATGTCAGACGGAGCGGTATTGGAGTTGTTCGGTGAATTGGGCACGAACACGGATGGCAACTGGAAGAGCGATGCTCCACAGGGAGCTGCGGCCCTTGCATTGCTGTACAACATTCTTCAAGGTGTGCAGCGAGACGACACTGAAGTTGGACTTTTCGACGGTCTGTAGGGATTGCATGAGAATAATTAGTCGACTTCAGCAAAATGTTTTTGGAAATTTTGCAAATACTTACGAGTTTGGAACGCTCGATCCGTCAAAGCGATTTAACACCGATGTCAGAGGGTACGACAAGTCAGAAATGCAAAGACGACAGGTGAATGTTGGCTGTTGTTCGCATGAATTCAGCATCCGAACCCGACAACAACATGAGGGTGTCGTTGGGTGCACCCGAGGCTTCGCTGCTCCAGCAAGCTCTCACTTTTAATTTCGCTCCGTCAAGCGCACTCATCCAGTCTCCAAGCTTCAGTGCTCTTCAGTCGCGTAAGCGCAAGCGCAAGCGCCAACCAATTGAAAATAGAGAGAGTGACGAAAGCGGTACTGAAGTCGATTTTACGGACCCAAACGACGAGGAGGACCTCGTGGATGACGGAATCGAGGTTGATACGGATGCCGAGAACGAAGGACCAGGATCAGCACGTTCCAGGCAACGATCCGACGTTGCGGAGCGTAAGGTGAACAACAAGGACGTAAGCTTCGTTGCTGTCAAGATGTCACTAGAATCCTTCATGACACCCGAAGGAAATTTACTGCTTTCGTTTGATAGTATTCTCGTGAACTTGAATCTTGGATTGCTGGATGCCTACTCGCTGCTCAACATTCACATGATACGGCTTTGTAAAGACGGACTGGCAATCCCCAGCACTACGCATAACTGCGTTCACCAATGTTTAATCGCCGTGATGATCAATGACGGTAACGTGCGCATCGACCCAGAGCTGCAGAGGTTGTTGGAGCTCTACAAATCGTTGCGTGACCCTAATTATCTTCGTGGACATCGCGCTGGTATCAAAAGTGGGTGGCAACAATACGCAGTTCGGGAGATGAAGACTGCAATCGACAACGCTCTCAAAGCAAATTTCCTTCGCCGATTCAGCAAAGCGTTACGGATCCAGTACGGCGTGGACGGCACCACAGCCTACGCACTGGCGACATGCATCATTGCAGCATAATTCGAGCGTAGTCTGCCGGGCACTGCTGATCGACAGCGACTCGATAACATAGTTAACGAATGGCGTGGAGAAATTCCTCGGCGTCGGGGCGGGCAAGTCGACTACACAGCTCATCGACTGGTACCTCTGACGTTTCGATTCCTGCATATTCTTGAGGAGCACAACGACGGGGTTGAATGATGAGTGGCGGACGCTATAGCAGCCGAGGCATCTGACTTTGAAATTAGGCTGATCCAGAAAGGGTTTGTGAAGACGTTCACTGTTCTACCAACTAAGAGTGGCTTTGGAATTAGCTACCTAACGATGGATTCGATCGGCCTTCGGGAGATTTGTAGTCCTCAACGCAATTGCTGTTCCTCCATACGGACATCAGTGGAGTGAGGTGCAGCACTTCTACTGGAGACGTTTCTTTTGCATTGACAAGGTGAAGTCTGACCACCGTAGATTTGCGCATGATATCACTACTGACGGCAAGTCAGTGATCATCATGGTTCGAAAGACCGAGCGCGAGCCTTTTGAGCCCAATGCTAAGGCCCTGAATGCTGCCGACTTCGACGCCAGGTGGGGTTTGGATCATGGCAGATGCAACCTATTCGTCGCTTTGAACCAGGACGAAGAAGCTATCGTGTGCTCCGGCAAAGAGTATCGCGAAGATGCTTTCATTACGAAAAACAATCAAAAGAATTCTCGATGGATAAGATATCGTCCAGACGTCAGAGCGGCGTTCGACAGAATGCCGACGAAGAAGAGCGCGTGACTAGATTGGTGGCGTGTGTACGTCAAGTTTATGACGCAGCATCTGAATTTGCTGATGGCGTTCACGCAGTACAAGCCGTACCGCTGCAGTCGCTTTCGCAAATATATCTACAGAAAGAAGAGGCTGCGGGAGCTGTGTCGGAAACTCGTCCGATCCGGAGAGCGTGTTGTGATTAGATTTGACAACTTGAGTAACCGCGATCCAAACGGAACGATCCGAAGGCAGCCCCTGGTACCCGTGAACAAGCTGGTGTTGGAGCTGGCAAACCCGCCGAACTGCACGGTCGTCATCATTGACGAGTACCGGACAAGCAAACTCCACTTCGACTGCCGGCGACAGCTTTCCCAGCAGTTTGCGTATCGAAAGGCCGCTGCCAACGTACGCGCAGTCCACGAAGGAAGAACCACGTACCCGGTGTACAGTGTACTCCATTGCAGAAACAATGATTGTTCCGGTATGACCGTAAACAGGGACGTGAACACATCGAAGAACATGCTGCGTCTGCTCGATTGCGAACTCAACGGTGAGCCTCGCCCAGTCGCCTACACGTGCCGAACGAGCACGTAAATACGTATTTCTAGTGTCATCGTGTGCCTATCTGAAGGTGGGGAGTGTTGCCTGGTGGTAGACGGCCCATCGACCCCAATCGGCTTCGACTTGCCGTACAGGTTGCGGAACTTCCGCCTGAGTGAGTGGTAGTCGCGTTCGAGCCAGCTCCTCCCTCGCTTAGTGTTTTACTCGAACGCAACATCTTCTCACATGTTGCGGTCGATCGGTTTGTACTTGTCGGCGACTGTGCAGAAGCATCGGCTCGTTGAGACTGTAGTTGTAGTACCCAGGACGTCGGCCACGCAACGCAGAATACATGTATGATTGTACAGCACACACAACAAGCAATGACAACACACTCACCCTAGCCATGGGGGGGGGGGGGGGGGGGGGGGGTCTATCTTGAGTGCAAACGGGTTAAACCTGGAATGAAAGAATATCTTGAAGGGGAAATATCCCTTCGGGCGCACATCTACACTAACCACAGCAATTAGAGTTAATAACATTTATTTTCAGGCCTCCTTCTACGAAGGCCCACGGTTATTAGCGTTAATAACGCTAATTGTAAACTAACACTATCTAGTGTACAATTAAATAGTGTGAATCACTGAGTTCTGGAATGATATCTTGTTTTTATAACTGCATTTCTATACATCGGCTTCAACCAAACTTTCTTCTTCTTGTTCACACGAGCCAGCATCGCCATCCCCGACTGTTTTGCCCATGGAATAGTCGTAATGATCAGTAATAATGCACTGCAGCTCCTCGCTTAGCTGGTCCACACTCCACTTGCCGTTTACAGTCGCAAGACCGCATCGCACCATAGCTTTCTGTGCGTACATGATGTTGCCCTTTATTGTTTTTTGTTTGTTCACATCTTGCACGGCATCAGCAGCAAGTTTCAAAAAGAACGACTTACCTGGGTTGCGTAATGCCCCCGACCATGACCCGTCACTGCGAACGTCGTCTTGCCATTCGTTTGTCCTGATCATTTCAACCTTCTTGGCTTCCCACCGCTTTGTCTAAGCGTCTTTTATCTTTGAAATGACGAAAGAATCAGCCGGTTGCACGAGGTGTGCTGCATTTGGCGGGAAAAATCGCAGCTCAACGTTGAGCCGGTGCAACTGGGTCTTGACAGGTTCCGTGAGAGCATGGCCGCTGTAATTGTCGGCCTAGATAATCGCCTTTTGCCTGCTCAGTAGTCTCCGAATGACTTGCCCTTCACCCAGCCATTCTGCAAATACTTTTGATGTCATGAATCCTTTCCTTGCTGTCCGATAAGCCACACCTATATTAAATAACAGGCCGCCACGTTATCAGTCATGTCAGTAAAATAGTAATAACAATAATAAATATGGCGTACCCGGCACGTTATCAGGAACACCGCGAATGGGATAATTACAGCCAGCGTTAATGAAGATCATCATTGGCGTTGCGATGCGTGCAGAAATGCCTCCTGTCAGCAAAACTGCCATGGTCATGCCAGTTGTACCGGAAACAACATCAGCATATCGGATGTATTGATCACCTTTGATGCTCAAGGTCTTTCCGTTATCCATATCCACAAGAAAATGAGTTTCATTCATGTTCGCCATGCGATCATCGGCGAACTCTCCAGTGTCAATCCACGCTTTAGTACCCCCATGTGATATACCACCTCCTTTTCAATCTGCACCTGCTTTTGGGGGCTTAGTTGTTTTTTACCTGCCTGCTTTCGTTGGACAATGTTGAACCTGTCCTGGAAAGTCTGCACCCATCGTACATTCAGGCGGTCATAAAAGGTCACTTCGGACCCCGGAGGTACGAACGACCTGGTGTACTCGTCATGGTTGGACGTGGTGAGAAGATGCTGCGCAACGGTCACTAACAGTGACGGTGACAGCTTCAAATCAGCTTTCCGTAGACGATGGAATTTTTCTAGGAGTTCATCGTGTAGCCATGCGTTCCACGGATCACGTTTCCGGCCACGCCCGGGCAGAGCTTTCAGCATTACATGCTTACGCACTCTTGGCTGCAATGTCTGAACAGACATACGATTCGATGGCTCCGAAAACGCCGCCAAAAAATTATCGCGTCCGTTCCACCAACGAGAGCCCTCATGTAGTGCGACGGATGATAATCGACACTCAGGGGCAAAATGTAGTCGGGAAGACGGATCCGTGCGTCCAAGGCGCCCACTGTAGATATCGTAGTATTCTTCGAGTAGCTTCAGATAGCGGTGCTGGAGTGCTTTGTCAATGTGTTCAGGCATGAGATCAATAGGTTTAACTCCTGCATCTTCTCCAACTAGCAGTTCATAGCTGTCTTCGAGAGTTTGATCCTGTTCTGGCACCTCAACCAAGCCTGCACGTGATCTTCCAGTCTCAATCGTCATTTCACTTTCATCCCAAAGCACACGTCCGGTCTTGAAATCCAGAACAATTCCTAAAGCTGCCATCAAATCTCGTCCGATGACCATATCGTATCGTAAGGACGAAAGCACTTCAAAGCGATGAATAATCACCGAGTCACGCTTCAGTTTAGGAATGCGAAATCGCACAGCCAACGATCGAGCACTCGTTGCACTCCCCTTTACCAAGTCAAAAGCCACCGTTGAGTGCTCGACTGGTGTATTGTGAACAGCACGTAGGAAGCTGTCGCTGATGAGACTGCGAGAGCAGCCGCTATCCAGAAGCGCCTGATACTTCTCGCTTCCAGTTTCGAGCTTTATCATTGCTCGCATTGGCGGGGCCGCTTTGTTTTCCTTGCTGTTGATGCCCACGAACAAATATTCTTCATCACTTGAATTTTGGCTTTGTCGGCTGCGTTGCTCGACACGGGTGGTATCGTTGGGACGGCCACCTCCATTACGACCGCCACGGCCGTGAGAGGAGTTCAGGTTATCAGCCTGCTGATGTTCTTCCTGCTGATTCTGATTGCGCAGTGAGCGACACTCCTGGGTTGAATGCGTTGTCGTTCGATGAAATGAGCACCACGTGTTGCTGCTGCTGTTGTTGGCATTGCCGTTGCCTCTGTTATTGTGCCCCCGGTTGCTGTCACGGCGCTGGTGCTGTTGTTGCTGATTCTGGTGCTGTCTGTGGTTGTTATTACCTTTGTAGCTGCCTCCGTTGCGTCTTCCCTGTCCACAGCTGTTGTCTTAGCGAACGTTTCTATGGTTGTCACGATTGTTATCACGCTGATCCGAGCCACCAGCACGGTGGAGACGTTGCTCACCTTGCCCAATGCGCTCAAAGAAGGGTACGAGCGCTGCCACTGTAGTGTAGGTTTGACCACTAGCGTCATACTTGTTTTGCCAGTCGTACGGAAGTCCTTGCTTGTATAAGCGGCGCGGAGCGTCTTCGCACATACGCGAATTTTGACTCAGCTCAGCGAGTGTGTGCTCCGAGCGGACCAATAAGTGGAAACGCTTGCTGTACTCGGCCAGCGTTTCGTCTCGGGTCTTGCGAATTCCCCACAAGTCTTCTTGCAGCTTTTCACTGTAGTCTACTGATAGAACGACAATAGACGCCTTGTACAATGCACGTGTAAATTCTTCGTCCATGCGCACGTCGTCGTCGTGATTGAGGCTTCCTCAAACGATTCGCGGAGGTCGCCTTCTAGCAGAATTGTGGCGTTCAGGAACTTGTCTTCTGCGTTCCAGTGTTTGAGTTTGGCTAGTTGATTGAAGACGTATACCCACTCGAGGAAGTCGTTAGGGCCACCGTCGATGAACTTGGCCATCTTCTTCGTCACGACTTCTTCTACAATGTCCTTGTCCTTGCTAGCGGCGCGTACTGTGATCGAGTACGTCAAGCACCGCTCCTTGTCGTCTTTTGGCGTCGGACGACTCATGGTGGTGGTGATGGCCGACGGGTGTTCCAGGTCGTTGTGTTGTTTGAAAGCTTTCAAAATACCAAGCCACTTGAGTCCTTCGCGGAAAATGGAGAACTGACATTGACTGTTATCTTGGCTTCTTCCTTCTGACCTACTCATGCATTGCCCTTGGCGACTGTACCCACAGCATTGGGTGCCACCAGGGACTGATATAAAAGCTAACCCATGCGCCAGTGCGGACAGGCGCCTGTGGCGACCGGGTGATGAAGGAGGATGCCAGGCCACTGCGTAACGCCGTCGAATCATATCCACAGTGACCGTACACATCTAAAAGACCTTTTGCATTCCTCCTTGTACCCATCTTCATTGTCACCGATAAACTTCGTCCGGGTACAACTGGAAGACGAGATTTGTATGGCGCTGAATCCACATTTTGAGCGAACCGAAACAGAGATCAATTGGGTTGAGCTCAGGACAGTGTGATGGGAGAAACAGAAGCCGAGCACCCGTTTGATGCACAACGGTTTCGATCTCCTTGTACAAACTATTTTTCGCGTTATCTACGATAACAATCCAGTTTGGTAGAGGTCAGGAATTGAGAAAGTGGAGAACGTGCTCAACAAAAACACGGTGAAACGATGACCGTGTAAAAGTCCCACCGGTTGTTTTCCAAGCAACAAAATCCCTGTGATCCACAGCTGCTAAAATCGAGCAGCGTTTGCCTCGCGAGAATGGCAGCTTTACCACACATTTGGTGTTCCGGCAGACCAGCCATAGCGACGGTAGCACGACGCCCGACTCTCGATGTTTGATCAATAAAAATCAATTGCTCAGAAAACGAGTTAATTGCCTGTAGTTTGGCCTTGTAGTTGGTAATCTGCACATACATCACAAAGTGAGAAATGAATTATACTAAATGTCAGAGCTTACCCACCTCAAGCGGAACGATTTCTTTAGCAGCTCGAGTGATGGCCTTCCGAGTGAGACCCAAACCAAATGAAGGGCGCGGCAGATGGTGGACAGCGATACATTCTTGACATCAGGATATTTTTCACGTAAAAAGTCTTGAAGTTTCTCTAGATAGAACGTTGGATGGCCTTTCACGTATCACCTACGCCTTGTAAGCCCTTAGGTGGCCATCGTGTGGTTTCGTTGGAGGTTTATCGTCTTCTACTACTCCTTCCCCTAGAAAAGACTATATCAGCGGAAAATAGTCCTCGGTTTCGGCCCAAAAATGTCAGAGATAATGACAACATTGAGCCCGTACACGTGCATGAGCGAAATATCACGCCTCCGATAGTCCGCCGCGTAAGTCATGCAGCTTATAGCTGCGATTGGGAGCGTGATCAAACGCTAAAATTTGAGAACTGAGGTCTCGGATACGAAAACCCTGCTGGGAGAGACGACAGCTCCGAAATGCGCTGTACTGCATTTCGGACCCTCGTGTTGTTAATTCGGTGCACTTTCACTAAAACGGGTTTTATCGTGCTGATATGCGAAAGTGAAAACAGAGTTTTAACTCCAATATAAATTCGTAAAATAGAGTTATATAGATGATAAATAATGCCTCTTTTTGCCAAAATATCACACCGTACACCAGAGAAAAAAGCAATACATGTAGCTTGATGACGACTACAAGCGTAATAGTCTCTGCCTCTCCGGCAGAGACCGGTAGAGACCGGAGACTACGCTTGTACTCGTCATCAAGCTATTGCTTTTTTAATAACCCTACATAAAATCGTATGGTGTTCTCCGTTCACTCTGACAAACAAAATATGTACGGACGAAAACCTGTAAAACGGGGCGAGAGAATAATAGATGCAACGCACTCAGGGTCTCGTTCTCATTGAGAATCTCAACGCGTGGCATGCTCGCGCTCCAGTATACGGATATAGGGCACCAATTGGCCGAATCTCGCATGCAAGCTCAAAACGCGTGTTTCATGTCCTCGTTTCACGGTGTTGTTGACCATGTGGTTGAGGCCGATAGGTATAAGAGCGACTGTGACGCGTTACGTGAATCTTACGAACCGAGGAATTTCCATATCTCATCCTCGATCACTGAGATTTCATTTTCAGATGGCAACTTCCCGGGTCAAATCAGTACATGAGTAGTATTATTAGTTTTGCTATAAATAGTATTATAAGTAGTATCAACCCAACACTTCCTGCTATTTATGCTTTGCAAGCGCCGCCACGGGGCCTAGGCTGGCGTAGCGGCTTCGCATGTTGCTGCTAATACGCTCTGCTAGAATACTACTAGCGCAGGTCGATGACATTCGTCCAGTCCAGGTGAGCCAGCGCCTTGGCTCGCTGCAAATTTGAAGGGTCAGTGACCCACACCGCACGCCGAGACGACGTGACCTCCATGTTCACGTCCTCGCTCTCCTTCGTTTCTTCGTCGGGCTCCTCCTCCTCCACCTCCCACCAGCCGACCTTGTCGAGCTGCTTCTTGTGGTGCTGCACCTTGCTCGACAGGCGGCTGGCTTCCTTCCGCTTTGCTGCCTGAGTCGCAACAGCCTTGGGGCCGCAGCCGCTAGCCCGCTGGAGGTGAGCCTTCAGCTTCGTGCATGTGCTAAAGGTCACATGGCACCTCCAGCAAGTCTTCGTCTTGCGGCTCTTGGGGCGACCTGGCTTCCTCTTGGACACTCGGCGCAGGGTAGGAGCCATTGCGTAGGTTGGAGCGTAAATGAAATTGTTAACAGTTGAATATATTGCCTTTAATTGCGTTCGCTCAAGGAGCACCACAAGCTACACTGCAACCTGTAACGAGCTGACACATGCAAGCCCGAGTAGTAAATGCAGTAATGCCATCTCTAATCACTGACCTCAGTGATTGTAACGTTGGTTACTATTTTCTCAAATCTCAGTGATTGAGGATGAGATATGGAAATTCCTCCTTACGAACCTCGTAATCGCTCCCACCGCAGAACCACCTGAAAGCCTCAGATCCTTATGATTCCAGCAGTACAAGTGGTTGATGCCTCAGATAGGCGCACAACCGCCCAAGCCAACCCTTTCTCTTCCAACGGATCAGCGACTTCAGGCAATGTGGGGCAATACAACCATCTTCCACTCTCTTCCAACGGATCACAATTCAATCGACGGCCTCCCTCACTATTACGATCGACGAGTTCAGAGCTACACCGGTACCTCATGACCCCTGTTTCCGAGATGGACTCGTCCTCCAGCGGCCACGAACCTGAAGCAACGGCTCAAGCTACCAAGAAGCGACGGGGACCCCCTCTAACGAGCGAGAATATAATCCGAACACTTACCGGAACCACGGATACTCGTCCGCGTGGCAGACCGCGAGTTGCGAACAAAGCACCTCTCAGTGCCACGCACGAGATTCGTCGGCTCCGGGCACAAGTAGCGTCCATGGAGGAAGAGCTTAACGAATTGCAGTTCAAATGGACGAAACAGCTTCCAGACTCACGTACACTGGCGATTGCCCAGCATACAGCCCGCGAGAAGCATGAGGCGGGTCAGACTGAGGCCGCGTGCAACGAGCTCCAGAATATACTAGTACAGCAGCAGCTGATGTTTGCCACATTGCAGTCGGCCCTGTTGCATGCGCCGCTGCACTCGAGTGGGAAAGATATCCACAAGGCGCTGCACTTCGACACTCACCTCGGACGCGATCCAGAAGAGCGAGAGAGAGAGCTGGTTGCGCACCAAAAGAGATCAGTTGCGACGCTGCCGTCTATCGTGAGTCGCATCGCCCAAGTAGCGATCGATAAAGTGCTAGCGCACAGAGAGGACGCCGACATCAACAAGCCTGTAACACCGCTGTCTCAGATCGACATCACGGGCTGCAAGGACTACACACTCATTTCGAGTGTGTTCATGTCGGAGATACCACACACGTCGCTGGAGAAGGTGTACCGCGCAATCCTACGATACTTTGAAGACATTCCTACTTGGATGAAGCGCCATTTTGGTATTGATGCAAAGCGTACAAGATCCAACAATGCTGATTCTCCGGCGAACTATTGGCGCTTGGTCCTCAATGGAAACGGGATTCCAGCAAAGGTGAACCATATCTTGTGTTCGGAACTCACACGGTCGCACGGAGTGTTTCATTGCGACGCCATCACGGACGATCCGCTGCACCCGGTGTCCTCGACAGACCTGCTGCAGTATGGGCTTTGTGGTATAACAATCACACCTCGCAAAGAACCAGTGACCGGAAAGAACGTGTCCGTGACGCTACGGTGGTTAGTCGTGTACCGTTACAACCTGCTACCTGACGATCCTACTATTAGGAAAGAGATGGAGATCATTCGACCCATATTGAACGGTGATCTGATCACCTCCGCTATCTGTGGCTATCTCCAGGAGGTGTAGGTAGATTGGTGTGTGTGTGTGCGTTTTGAGACATATGAGCCATTCCAAACATAGTTCTTAGAAATACAGCGTTCAACTTTGAGATAACATGTTATATTACTGACCTCCTGCTGTTATTATACTACTACGAGTATTAGTAGTTGAACTAGAACACGTAGTATTGTATGACAATATGATACGGGGGGCCGCAGAAGGAAGATGAAGACAGCAAATGTTGGCCATTTCCTTCGAAGGCAGCAAAAGAAAAGAAAAGAACATAGCTGTATTAAGGGTTATGAGGACATGTATTATTAAATACAGGCAATAAGCGTACTAGTATTGTGCTTTGCAACCAGTTCGTCCAGCTATTTCGTGCATTAGTTAGTACTCGTACTTCGCGCTAAATCATAGAGGCTTTGAATGGGTCTTTCCGAAGTCGTGTTTCATGCACGACAAGGGCAGAAAATGGCACATCTAGAAAGTGCCAAAGCGACCACAAGTCGTGCTAAGGTAAATGGCAGTGTATAAAAGTATACAGTGACTAAACGATTACCTCGTATAGCACCGGGTCTGCAGCAGTCTTAATTCGAATCTCTACTGCTTTCTTGGTCCTCATGGAGTGGGTGCGAGAAGTGTAGGCAAACATGAAGGAGGAGACGATCGCTAACTGCTTCAGGAAGTCCGGTATCGCAGCACGCCACGCCTCCGGAACGGCGGATATGTGTTGACCTAAGTGATAAACTGCAAATCCAAACCTGCAATATCACATATCCTTCGCATAGTTTATAGCCTCTATGAACTTGCATAAGTGGTACTGTTCAAAAGGCTCAGCGGTATCTGCTCGCCGGTCCACCACCACACTTTGTCCACTTTGAGGCAGGACAGCGCGGGAAATATCCCGTGATCTGACATCAAGACATCTTGCGGCAACCGTACATGTTGTGCGGACTTGGTTCGCTGTCGCTGGATGACAGAGGCACTCATTATTCTGAGTGCAGTTTGCCAGTCGCCTTTGCGAGGAGTGGAGCGCGTCGACTTGCATATTGTACTGTACGTTCAGTACCTTGACAACAAGTTGATGCGCTGCACGGAGGCGAACGTTTATCTTCGTCGTGAGAATCGTCATCGTCACGTAACATTGCATCCTCAGCAAGCAGATTTTACCCGGGCTTGTTTTTCGCGTCGATTAAAAGCGTATGGCAGTGGTGGTGCTGCTGCGAAAAGTGATGTGTGGAGGGCTCGGGTGCTGCGATGGTACACTCACTGAAAAGCAGCCGCACTGGCGGTGTGGCACCGGCCACCGAAAGCCTCTGTTCTTCAAGCAGCAACACATAACCACTTGGCTGCACCTCAGGTGCGATTTGCCGGGTTGTGCGCGATTCAGGAGGGTCATTCTCGATTTCGTGCCCTCGGCGTCTCTCCCCCCCCTATCAACCACCAACGCTCCAGCTTCATGAACCTCCACCCCTTCAACGTAGCTGTCATGACTACGCTGCCGATAATGGGTCCAACCCCTCGAAGAGCCCAGAGCTGCCCCGAACCGGGTACTAGCATCCGCCCCACCAAGAAGCGTCGACGTCTGACCGAAGTCCCCGGCACCAACGAAGAGCTCATTCTCGCACTCACTGGAGGAAGTCGTCCCCGGGGTCGACCCCGTGACCCCAACAAAGCCCCACTCACAGCAACCCATGAGATCCGCATGCTGAGAGCTCAGGTGGCGTCCATGGAGGAGGAGCTCCAAGGCCTGCAGTCCAAGTGGGCTAAACAACTCCCGGACGAGCGCACGCTGGTGACGGCCTGCCGCTCTGCCCGCGAGAAGCACGCAGCTAACCTGGCCGATAAAGCCCATACGGAGCTCCAGCAACTCCTTCGACAGCAACAATTGCTGTTTGCTACTCTGCAGACGGCCATTCTGCATGCACCTCTGCACTCGAGTGGTAATGAAATATTTGAGGCGCTGCACTTCGACACCCACCTAGGCCGCGAGACCGAGGAGCGCGAGAGAATGCTGACTGCTCACAATGAGCGATCCCTCGCCACGATGCCGTCTATCGTGGAGAAAATCGCGCAAATGGCGATCGACAAGGTGCTGGCGAAGCAAGAAGAAGACGTCGTCGACAAGTCTGTGCTACCACTGTCTCAAATCGACATCACCGGTTGCAAGGACTGCACATTGATCTCGAGTGTGTTCGTCACGGAGATCCCCCACTCACCGCTGGAGGATGTCTACGCGGCTGTACTATCGTATTTCGACGCTATTCCGAAGTCCATGAAGCTACACTTTGGTGTTGAGGCGAAGCGCACGAGACTCAACAGCGCAGAATCGCCGGTGGTTTACCGGCGCTCGACGTTCAACGGGTCTGGGGTTGCAGCTGCAGTGAACAACATCATGTGTGCAGATCTTACGCAGTCACACGGCATGGTTCATATTGACGCCGTTACAGAGGATCCGTTGCATCCGGTGTCTCCGTCGGCTTCGTCGCAGTATGGCATCTGTGGTCTCACCATCACGCCTCGGAAAGAGCCTGTGACGGGGGAAACTACGGCTGTGACGCTGCGATGGGTTGTCGTGTACCGCTACAACATGCTGCCGCATGAGCCTGCGATCAAGAAGGACATGGCCATCATTCGACCCATTTTGAATGGAGACCTGATCACTGCCTCGGTTTGTAGCTACATCCAGCAGCACCAACAGCAAAATCTATAGACTGCCAGATTGTTCTCTGAAATGTATTTCAGAGTCTACCAGGGATTGCACTTACCGCGCATATAACATCGATCTCTCTATGATGAAATCCTTCATGTGGTTGTATCTCGTATGGGCGCTATGTAAACCGACCTGTATAAATTGCATCACCTGTTAGCAGTTCGAAAAAAACAGCGTTTGTAATCTATTAGGTACCAGGTCTCCAAGACTTGATGTATCACCGAACAAAAGCAGAAAAAATCAGGCTATTATAATACTTTTTGCAGTGTGTACTACCCGCAATATGCTATACCTGTGGCAGAAATAATTAGCCCAATTACTTCGAGGTTCGAAGAAACTTTGCCGAAGCCAGCAAAGCATGAGCAAGATCGACACAGACACCGTATAATAAGTTATTGCCGTGTCGTTTTGTTATATATATTTTTAAATAT
>JAHWLE010000363.1:0-25116 GCA_024679135.1 Phytophthora foliorum | reverse complement strand
GTGGGCCGCGTCGTCCAGCGACAGGTACGCGGCCGAGCGGTTCGAGTAGAAGACGTGGTCGCTCGGGTTCAGCTCGATGGCCTGCGTGTAGCAGTGCACGGCCTCCTGCGCGTTGCCGGCGCTGAGCGCCGCGTTGCCCTTGGCCTTCCACTCTGCTGCTGTCTATAGGCATTGTGAGACTTGTTAGTGTCGCTTCGACATAAAGGCTGGCAGGTGAATACTATACCTGCGCCATGATCGTGCTTGGTACTTGTATGCTTTTCTGCGACTGGGTTCCACTCGATCCCCTTGATCGCGCTTATTCGGGGACATTCCAGAATTCCCGCCATACTGTATCCATTCTTATTATGTTGGATATTCAATGGATTCATTCTTACCGACTGATGTTTTACTAGAGCTGTGTAGCAGTATAATGCACAAATAGAAGCTTCAAATGGTACTGGTTATTTAATTCTGCGTCTACGTGCTCAAAACGTACTGTGGTGGAGAGAAATCGCAACAGTACACCCGTGATTGGTGGAAAATGCATATTTTAGGGCGCTGGCGTCTCGGTGTGCTTCTCGGCCACTGGGCGTGGCTTAAGTCGCAGCGTCTGGCTGATACCGATCTGCGTGAGTGGCTCCACGAGCGTGGAGGGCGTCACCACTCGACTGGGCAGCGCAGACTTCTTCAAGCTGCTGCAACTGACACATGGATACATTTTAGTGACAACTTCAACTTGACCGCCCAATGGCAGGGCTGCAAAATGGCAGTTAGTACCTGGATGTGTGGAACCGCTTGAGCTCTTTGGTGGAGAAGAGGTCGGCGTCCGAGTCCGTGGGGTCTTGTGACCGCATCTTGCGCTTCTGGCTCGGGCTGCTGTCCACCAGTACTGCAAAGGCCACAAGCACAGCAATTAGTTTTCTGGTAGCTGATACCTGGCGAGTGTGAAGCAGCTTACAGCAAGGAACGGAGGCCCGGATGGCCGACAGTTTGTTGCGGGGTCCTCGTGCCCGCTCGGGGGTTTCGTACACTACCAGGCCTGGTCGAATCGCGTTGGTCTTCTGAGGAGTGGATGTTGTGTTGGTCTGGGTAGGGATCGCGCCGGCGGCACTTCTCATCGTGCTGCTGCTTAGTGTGTTCTCCCGAGTAGTTGATGGGTCTGAGCGCTGCTCTGCCTGCTCGTCGGCAGAGACGGGAACCACATGAGCCCCGAGGTGGCCCGGGGGTGGGCATTGGTACTCGACTTCCCACCACGGCACCACGTCGCTACTGCAGCTGCTGGACGTGGACGCCGGGGTCGATTGCTCCGTGACCGCCGATCCGTCTCCGTTCGTAGCGCAGTCGGCGTCGATCTTCAGCGACAGACGCGATTTGCCCGAGGCGAATCCTCTCCTGGATCGGTGCGGGCGAGAGCTGAGGCTTCGGTTCGGTGGGGTCGGCGTTGCGGTGGGGGACGCGACTGAACCGACTAAAAAGGGCGCGTGGGCTACGCTGGAGGTGCTGTCGGGGCCCTTGGTGCTGTCCATCATGGCGCGTTGACGCGGACGAAGATCTCTCGTCGAGCGAGGTGTCTTATGGGTCACGCCCCGAAGAGGATAGAGAGCCGGCCGACGCCTCTAGAGATCCTCGCGCGTGCCAGCAGGCAGCAGTTGGCAGTCTGAGCAGCCGAACGGTTTCTCGCCGAGACTTGCGGGCTCTATGCTTGTGTAACTGAGGCCCCGCAACTTCTCCGGAAGAGCGGCGCTAAACTTATCCGGGGGATCATGGCGTTCGCGGATTGATCCTGTGCTCCGCCTGTTGCCATGTTCCTGCACAAGTTGCTGGATCCGGACGATGAGCGGCGACGTCGTGTCAGACGCGCTCGAATCGTGCGGCGGAACCGAATCAAACGGGAAGTCGCTCAAGGACTGCCCGTTCGTACTCGCCGAGTGCCAAAAGCTAGTGACTATGCTCTCACTCTGGACAGTGAAGCCGACTTCGGCGAATGGAGCGAGGCCACAACACCATTCCGACCCACGTTTGGGGGAAACTCGGACGATTCCACTCGGGAACGACAAGCGGTGAATCCAATTCGTGCTGCACCACAACAATCGCCGTCTCCAACGAAGTCGCTGTTTTCAGCAGCTAGTAGCAAGTCCTCAGCATTTCAATCACCTGCAACTTCGTCTGACGAGTCTTCGCCAGCTTCAGTTCTGTCGGACAATGCCAAGCCGAAGGTGATGTCGACACATATTCGAGCCAAATGGCGAGAAGCCTTCCAGCAGGTTGTTTTCCAACGCCATGAAGAGATTCTAGCAAAGGACCCGAACCGAAAGTGGCGGCAGGAGCGCTTTGGTTTGCTGCTTTTCGCCAAGGGTGAATATGCGCGGTCTAGTGAGCATTTGAGTAAGGCTGTTAGCCTTGGAGCCACTTCAAGTCTCTGTTGGCGAAGGCTTGCCGAAAGCTACTACCACATGTGGGAAGATGGCGGGGAATGGGAAGTGCTGTGGGCTTGTCGTGCAGCGTATGAACAAGCTCTGAATCACGTCGAAGTCGCGTGTAGTCCACTTGCGCTTTTCGCGTATGCGCGAGTGCTTGAATTGCTGGGCAGCTACACTGGAGCGTTGACCATTTGCGCCTCAATACTGCAGACGTTCCCAAAGTTTGAGCAGCTTCGAGACGCTAAACTTCGCTTTGTTCTACTTCAGCGCCATCAACTATTTTCCTCGTCATCAACCGATCCTTCAACTGATTTCGCAAAGCTGGCAATATTGACCAAGTGCATCGGGTATACACAGGAATTGCTCCTGGACAAAGCAATCACAGAGGTAAGTTTTGCTTACTTTGTACGTCTGTAGAATTGCCTAACGTGACCCGTGGTGTTTTAGGGGCCGCGTTATATCAATGTGATGTACTTGCATACTCGACTGAATGAGATGCTGGCAGATATTTCGACAGCGTCAACTTCTCAAACTTCGGGACAGCCTCCAGTAATTCAAAAGTCAAAACTTGCCCGCGTCAGTGTCGATGTCTTGTTCCAGGAGCTGTACAAGCTTGCAATGAAGAACACTGAGGTTGCACCACCGCCTGGGGTTAAGTGGAAGTCTTGGAAGGGCCGCAGCGAGACGTACACGGCGTTCGCAGAGTACTTTCGAGCACTGGGGGAAAGTGTTCTTGCATCCGATGCCTTATCCCGTTCACTCGAACTCTTAGAAGCTCTCCCACCCGAGAGTGACAGCTCTGAGAAGTCGACCAACTTGTGGAGAGGTATGACTGAAGACCAACGACACAAGCGCATTGCTGTGTACGTGGTGCTTGCGCGTAACTACTATCAGTCCAACCAAATGGAGAAGGCCGTTCGCTCCATGGAAGCTGTATTTGATCTGGATCCTCTCCACGCGGAAGCCCGTGCAAGCCTAGTAGAATGGTTTCCTGCAAAATGGCAGTACGTGACTCTGCTCTCATCGCGGGTATTCACCTTCAACAGTCTGATGTTAGCCATGTGACCGTCAAACAGATACCGACTTGAATTGGAGGATGCCAGTCAAGTGCAAATTGCACGTGTACTTCGTGGTATATGGGGCCGCAAGATAGCCTTAGTACGGCGTCGGGAGGTGCAGCACTCAGTTGAGCAACAGTATCGTGAAAATCCGTACCACCTTGGTTGCCGGCGATATATCCTTCGGTTATTGCGCGACAAATATGCATCTTTGTTTGCAGCCCAGGATATGGCAGCTCGCAGCATTCAACGTGGCGCGCGACGATATCTCTACTACGCTCGCATGCGATGGAAGATTGAAGGCCAGCGAGAAAAAATTCTGCACGACCTCGTAAGTTTGACCACGAACGACTTGAATTGGGATTTGTGTTCACGGGTTTGTGATTCCCACAGAAAAGCAAACACCAGACACGAAAGTATCGATACAACCGTCAAGTTCGCACTCAGCTGGCAGCCTTACTCCCCAATGAATATGAAAACTGGTTTTTTCGTGAAGATTGCAGTGCGCTTCGTATCCAGGTAGGCCAGCTCAACTAATTACGCGTGGTGCCTTACGTACTCTGCGCCACCATCCAGACATTCACGCTGCTTTGTCCATTTTGCTCGGCAGAGATGCTTCCGCGGCAAGCGCACTCGGAGTGAATTTCGACGGCTTCGTGATGCTCGACGACAGCTACTTAAGCGTCAAAACGAAGCAGCTCAAATAATTCAGCGATTTTCTCGACGATACTCTCGTGCAAAAACGAACCCTGCCCCACCAGTGGACGAGCTACTCTTTCGAGCACAGCGCAAGCTTGCACGCGCAAAGGAACGGCTTGCACTGATGCTTCAGCGTCTGTATAATCACTGGAAAAATGCCAAACCTCGAAAGCACTCCTCAATGTTCCATGTGCTTCAAGCTGAGGCTATCGAACAACACCAGATTCTACTCGAGCATACCAGTGCGCTCAGGATCCAACGACTGTGGCGTCGATACATGGCTGGTATAGCACTAGGTGGGCGCGTTAGCAGCCAAGCCCAGATACTTCTTGTCGAGCATTTTTTCACTGCGCAGAGACGTCAAACTTTTCTGGAGGTAGACCTTGATCAGGCTGCTCGTCTAATCCAAGCTGTATATCGCGGTAAACTCATGCGCAGGTTCCTACGAATCCTACGAGGCAGGGTGTTAGCATCACCTTGCGCCAGTCCAATTGCCACATTAATCACCAAATGTGAGGCCAACCATCAGAAAGGAGCCGAGACGATGGCAGTGTTATACTCGATCGACAACCTGGATGAGAAACGAGCATTGTTTGACCATGCAGTGTTAGTACTAAGAGGTCCGCGCATAGCTCCACGACCCACTTCCCCTTCGACAGATGAGAGTTTCTCTCTTCAGCACGTTGTGTCTGCGATTCAGTACAGCGCAGTATTGAAAACCCTCATCTGTGCAAGCGGTGACTTTAAAGGCGAGCGAATTTTGACGATTCTCCAAGCGCTCCAAACGAGAAGGACACTGCGAGTGTTAGCAATCGGCGAAATTTGCACCGCAGCGAGCAAAATATTGACAAACCAAGAGCCCGATCCTTGTACTACAAAGGACCAACCAATCCAGCTAGAGTCAACAGAGTGGAGTGTGGGTGCGACCGATGAAAGGAACGCGCCTTCGTCGCCAGTCAGACTCACGTCCATGTTATCACCACCCTCTTCTCCGTTGCCACACCAAAAGCGCCAGTTAAGTGCCATGCAGATTCTCTCCAAAGCGTTGTGTACGTCAAATTTCCTGCTCGAGGAGTTGTATCTTGAACGAAACAAGCTGCTGGAGAGACCCCAAGAAGGCTTGATCCTAGCGAGTATTGTGGCCGACTACTTTTTCGCGAGATACGGCCGTCTTCACACGCTTGTTGTAGCCCACATGCGATTTTCAGATGCCAACGGCGCGCTACTAGGTGCTGCGTTAGCGATCAACACCGTACTGCAAAAGATGGATCTCCACGGAAATTTACTCAGCGATGGCGCTGCCATCGCCATCGCCAACGATGGACTCGCCCGTAACAAATCCCTCCGTTATTTAAACTTGGCGGAAAACACAATTGGTAGTGCTGGTGGCAAGGCATTGTTCAGATGCCTGGGTTCACACAATCGCACACTAGAAACACTTATCCTGCGCAATAACCACCTTATGGGTGACGTGATGCCGCCTCTGATTGAAGCCTGGCAAATGAACGCGGTGATCGAGAGCGTAGATTTGGCAGGCAATCTCATCAATGAGAGCTATCTCGCAGAAATCCAAGCTGCTGCCGCTGAGCGCCGTGAAGTCACGCCTTCGAAAGATAATCAAGAGTTGCGTCTGCTAATAGCCCGAAAGCGCTTCGGTATCCGCGATACCCGCTCTCCAATCAGCAGGAGAGGTATTGGGATATTTGCAACTCCATTGTCTTCCCCAGGGAAAGGTAGTGGTCGCAAGAAAAATACGAAAAATGCACCGCTGTCTCCGAAGAAGTGGTTAAGTGTCAACGCTCCCAAGATCATCTCTCCAATCGCTTACCCCGTGACGATGAACCGACAAGCAAACGAAGTGTACCCTTCCACAACCTTCTCAGTGGAGAACGTTTACGCACCACCTCTACGACGCAAGTTGCTCAAGGCAACACCTTCGTCACCGGCTCGACTGGTATCACCGTCAAAACTGCCAGCACTGCCAGTACATGTTGTGAAAAAGCGTCTAGCATGGTAACATGGCAATACATACCGTCTATCCTCATTTCAACTCGACGGTTTGGATAATAGTTGTTTGTCAACTATAAAAATTGAAACGCCTCAAACTTTAACCCAGTAGTCCCAACATTTCTCGTCACTCAACTCAGTAGGTTGCCGCCGCGGCGACGGTACCGACCCTCATGACGAAAGTTCCCATAAGGATGAACCCGTTCTGGAACACGATAGCTGCACCGGGCCACGCCGACTCGTTGTACTGGTTGTTCACATACGTGTGCGTGAACACCAGAACCGACCCCACCAAAGCCGCCACCGACAGCGCCATGCAGAACGCCACAAAACATCTATAGACATCAACAATTAGTAAAAATAATAATAATAGCCCAAATTAAAGTCACGTATATTGTACCGAGCTCTCGTGGCCACTTCGGAGCCGTAAGCGAACCTGGCGTCCTCCGAGATCATGCCCCAGTCCACCGTGTTTACCCTGCCAACATGAAAATAGTAATAATAGGTTACCACAAAATCAGTACTAGCACTACAATTTTGATGCCCAAAGTACTACTTCTGACAGGAAGAAGGCGAGCGTCGAGACAATGCCCGGCAGGTACTTGACGAAGTCGAAGGGAATCTGCGAGTTGTGGAAGGCCGCAGACGCCGCGCCGTCCGCCAGGATCCACCAGCCCACACCCACTAGTATCCCCGCCGCGTAGCTCCCCGCCTTGCCCGGATCCACGCCCATAATACTATTCGCAAGTGCAGAATGCTATTAAAAATGACAAGCAACTGTCAGATATAATACCCTTTGTATCCAACAGTCCATTTGTATCAGCCATGTACATGCACCTCTTTAATCCTCTATTCATTCATTATCCAAAGTGCCAAGAACCATGGAGTTATCTCGCGCCGAGAGCTCGTTGCGTACGCTCAAGAACCGCCCGAAGGCTCCGCAGGGCGCGGTGGACACTGCCCACGCCATCCTGGAGATTATCTGCCCGTCCAAGTCGCCGTCAGACTCGCCCACGCACAGCTCAGAGCTCGTGGCGGACGAGGAGACTCGCCGTGATCAACTCCAAGAGGACCTGCAGACTTTAATACTTTACGGCAAGGAGCGCTGGGAGCCCATCGCCGTGTTCTTAGTGGTCGTGCGGGACCTCCTAAGTCGATATTTGAAGCTGCAGGACCTGGACTCCAACACGGACTTCTGCCTGCCGCCGGCGGAGCTGCCCCTCTATGTGGCTGATATCCCTCCGATATCTGATGTCTTCCTCACGCAGACCGTCAAGCAGGTTATCCATCAGCATATGGAGTATTACGAGCCGCGGGTCCGCATGGCCGTGGCCAAGTTGCTGGGCGTCCTGGCCAAGTGGGACCTGCACTGGGTCACGCAGGAGTTCACTCCGCAGATCGTGGACTCGGTGGTGGCCAACTTGAGTCGGTCCCCGGATTTCGAGGAAACAGGTTTTGAGGAGCTGGACGACAATATCAGCAACAACGGGATGCTGACTCCGCCTCAGAGCCCCGAGGGCACCCCCAGGACCCCTTCCACGCCCTACAGACTGGACGACGTGAGTGGGTGGAAGGCTCTCGAGAGCTCCCTGTGTGCCCTCAAATACATTATCAAGGGTAGCGGGGATGCATTTTTGGAGGTAAAGGTCAACGACAACGGAGACAAGGAGTTCGTCTACTTGACCCCGCAGATTCTGGAGCTTGTGGCTACCAAGAGCTGTTTCCATATTAACCGCCACGTGAGAGTGGTGGGGTTGGACACGATTACGGTCTTGTCCGATGCGGCTCCTTTGGGCTTCCTGGACGCCCATCACACCAGTGTGAGTGACGTTTTAAACAAGTGTATCAAGCGCGGCATGGAAGACAATTGGTGCCAGGTGCGCTACGCTGCGTCCATCTCGGCGCGCACCTTTTTGATGAAGCTGCAGGAGCAGGGACGTGCCGCGTACCTTCCGGCTCTGCTGCCGAGACTCTGTCTGAACCGCTACTACATCGCTGAGCGCGTGCAAAAGTATTCGCAGGAGTCGTGGCGGATGATCATGGGCAACCAAGGTCGTGAGCTGGTGGCCAGGTACGCCAATGAGATCGTGGATTACTACGTGGAGATGACCAGCCACTGCGTCCGTGAATCAGCGTGCCAGTGCATTGCTGAACTGGGTATGAAGGTCGACCCGACGGCGATCCGTCCGCACGTGGGTCGTCTCATGCAGGCTCTGCTCATTTGCTTCTATGACGTGTCGAACCTGGTCCGAGATGCAGCATGTCTGGCGTCGGCGCAGCTTGTGCTTGGCTTCCCCGAGGAGTGTCGTCCCTTCCTGGACGAGTTGTATCACTTGTGGATTGACCACTTGTCGGACGACATTTGGTCGGTGCGTGAAGATGCTGCCATCTCCCTGGGCAATGTGATCCACGCGTATGGGCAAGAGGCGCTCGACCGCGTGATTAAGGTTACGGAGGAGTATTTGCCGCTTGCAAAGAAGCAGCCAGCGATGACACAGCAGGAGTATGACGACCTGATGCGCTCTGAGAAGAAACACTTGAGCAAGCAGGCCTTCTCTTGCTGCTCGCTGGAGCCGAAGTTGTTCGAGCGCCATGAGCACCGCGACAAGGAGCCGTGGGAGCACGCCGATGGTGCTATTTACATGGTGCGCGAGCTCTGCGCAGTGGCTCCTGACCTCGCTGTGAAGTACCTTCCGCAGGTCGCAGACATCGCGATCCTGCGCCACTTCCCGCAGACAGCCGTCTTGCAGGAGACGATTTGGAAGCAGTTGCCGCTGATGTGTGAGGCGCTCGGCAAGAAGGTGTTCAAGCGCTACCTTGAGCTGTTCTTCGACCCCTTGGTCTTCACGCTCCAGGGCACAAACCGTCTTGCGAAGTTCGCGGCCCGTGACTGCGTCGCCCAGATCAGCAAGCAGATCGGACCCAGCATTTTCTTGGGCCGCCTGGACGCGAACCCGACCTGGAAGGAAATTCTTGGCCCCGTTGTGCCGGTGCAGCCGTACATGATCAAATAGGCGCTACTTAGGCACAAAGCGCGCGACTCACAAGACACGCGTTTTCCTCCTATGTATTGCATGTGAGCTCGTACCACTGCATAGCGCTTCCATTGCTGTTTGACAGTTCGACCACAAGTCCGTTAACCCGAAGAGTACAAGCGCAAACAACGTTTTCGACTTTTGAATCATAACCGCGATGCTAAGCACCGCGTAATGGTGAATTCACGATATCATGAGCGGGTATCAAAATGTTTCTTAGGCTGTTGGCCTCAACTTCTCAGCGTCTTCAACACAAGAACCCCCTTCCACTTACATACTTCCGCGCTGTTCTTGGTTGATGTTGTCTTTACAACTGTCAGGCACGTCGATACTCCACCGGACCTTGGGGCGTCAGCGTTACCGGCACTTGACCTTCGCACTGCGGCATTTGCTGCTCCAACGACTTTTTCTTCCGAAACACGGTGCAGTACCACATCGATGCGCCACCGGCAACGAACGCGCAGATGATCAGGATCAAGCTCACCAACATCCTTCAATGGTGTCTTCCTTTTAGCGAATTGAGAAGTGGACAGCAAAGAGAGAAACAGGAATGTGAGACGAGAAACAATACCGTTAACAGCGGGTCCCATATAGTCTACGCCATGCTCTATTTCTACTACTTCATCTCTCCAGAATTCATTTAAAGTTTTTGCGAGCATGGGCAGCGTGGCTTCTCACTGCGTCTCGATTGCCAGTGCAAGTCGGGTGCGAGAGGGGATTCTAGTGGCGCTCGGACGCCACCTCAGTGAAAACCAAGATGTATCTGGTCAATCGTCACGATCGTGGCTGAGCGCGTGCTTCCAACGATACGATGAGGTACGCTACAAGTAAACAAGTTTGTGTGAAAGCTAAATGTTGGTTGTAGAACGGCTCTGGCTGCGTATCCTGCGACGCAGTGCTCAACGTCGTCGCTGAGCTCTCACTGTTCCGAATTCACGAGTGGTCTGCAAACGAAGTCTCGCAATTCTGCGCCTTCTTCTTTCGAGGCGAGGACAGCGAGCAGAACTTCGACTATCAATTGTTTCTGGACTACCTCTTCTTCCCCGTTAACCAGCATGCACCACGGGTCAAGCTGAAGAAGCAGATCGCAATCGACGAAGTATTCACCATTCACGAAGGAAAACTGCTTCTGACACCACTTGGACCCGAGGAACCTGATGAGCGAGCGGGTAGTCCTATTATCCTGAAACAACTCGACCTGAAGAAGTTTGCAGTCGAAGCAGAGAAGCTGCCTCAGTTCCGTGGAGCTGATGAGCTTCTGGCTCAGCTGCGCCATCGAGTGAACGAATTGCGGCTACTCACACACCCAAACTTGGCCAGCTTTCAAACCACACTGCACAATGGAACCTCGTTGTACGTGGTCCAGGAGCAGCATCAAATTTGCAGTTTACGCACAATTCTAGAGTCGTTTGGCCCCATGAAAGAGCCGACAATTCGTCGCTACCTTTTGCAAATTCTGCAAGCTTTGAGTTTCCTGCACGATCATGGTGTGCATCACGGGTAAGTCCCAGGAGGGCGTGCCACAGATTAACTTTTGAGCAAACACAGCACTAATGCATATCTGTTACCGCTTTTCCAGAAACCTGACGATGCAAACAATACACATCGATACCTACGGTCTCCTGAAGCTAACAGATTTTGGCCTTCGACGCTGTTTGCTCCCTCTTCTGGCGCCAACCACAACCATGGATGATGACTTGGCGCGCAAGAATTTGGTACGCGAGCTCCACAGAGCTTCTTGCAGTTTATTTGACAACTAATGCTGAGCCGCTGTTTCTCTTCCGGATAGGCCCCTGAAGTCCTTCGAGATTGCCGCTTGTGGGGCGAAAAGTGCGACGTGTGGTGCGTCGGAATGCTGACTATACAAATGGCAAACGGGCTAGTAAAATATCCGTTGCAGCAATCCACAGAGAAGCCCACAGACAGAAATCCACCTCTCCACCACACCCGTTTCCAATCGAGCAATATCAATCGATCGCCTATGAAAAAGCGAGGATCCGAGTCACTTGACGCAATGGGAGGGTCACGCTTTCCTTCGCTTTCAGAAACGGCATCGAAAAATCTCACGAACTTTGTCCGTGCTTGTCTTCTGCGAGATCCTCGCAAACGACCATCAGTTGATGAGCTCATGGAAATGGCCTTCTTCAGAATCGACCAGGCAAAAGAAACGAATGAGGTGCTTCGCACAGTTTGCACCGACCTCGACACAACAATTCGACGCCTCATGTCGTCATCCCCGAAGTCATTGCGACCGAAATCGAGAGTTTAGCCAAACAGCAAGGAAGACAGCATAAAAAATCAGCACAGTACTTGCTATTTGGAAGCGACGTCATTTCATTGATATCTATGTATCTCAACGTTGCAGGCCTGAATCCTCTCACAGGCATCGTTGACTGGGCTTCGCGAAGGATGAGAACGTTGTACATACAGAAGCGCCTGTGATCACTGCGTCGCTTGCACTGGTTGGTCCTCTTCTGAATGAAGCACATTGTATCATCAATCTCATGACACGGTGTGGGTTATCAGGTACGGGGCTTCCAGTGCTTCCGGGACCTTTTCCAGCTCCGGTTTAGCACGTGTACGCTACGTGGATTGACTTCGCTTGTCAAATTCAAGATTGATCTCGTGTTAGGCTTACTTCACGGATTTCTTCCTAATTTCGCAGGTTTGCCCAGCTCACCTAACTGTTCGAACGACTTCCTGCTGTTCACTATTTACTTGGTTATCACACACGTCGGTTCCTGTCTCCCGATCGTGATTTACAACGTTTTCAGTTCAAAATCACGTTCCTCAGGAAAGTGGCTCGAATGAATCAAAATTGTCTCCATCCCTTCTGTAACACTAGAATTTGCCACCTCGAGGAAAGAGAATTCAGAGGAGTGGGTGTATGGTAGAAAACACTCGAGCACGGACGTCCCACGATAATAGCAACGAACTAAAGTTGCCTTAAAAAGGTTTGCAACTTCTTGAGATTTTAGCTTCAACCGCTTTAAGAAAATCGCAAATGTCGCGAACGCAAGGTCAGCAGTTGCTATTTGGAAATGAGCTCGTTGATCTTGGAGGAATTCGCGCGGACTGCAGCGATGACTTCTTTTGCTTGTCGTGCAAGCTGCGGGTTTAGGAGAGCACCTGGCGCCATCGAAGCCCTCACAGGCGACTTGATTGCGTTGAGTTTGCCTTTCTTCTTGACTGTTTTGCCAAATGTTCGGGTCTTTGACGGAGATGTTGAACGCAGTTGACCGTCCAACTCCGAGATGTTCCCTGGTGAACGGAAGTTTGGCGCAGATGCACATGTTCCAAGCGTATTATCGTGCAGTGGCTGCTCCAGACCCGCCGTGGAGAAATGTTTCTCTATTGTCTCCTTGATGTAGTCACGCATGTTAGAATTCTTAGCGCCAGAGGGGTAGAAGAGCTTGACCTCGTCACTCTTGTCGACTTTGCTGAGCTTCAGCTTGGTGATAGATTCGCCGTCGGGCTTGGGCGCTGCTGCAGAAGGTGTCACTGGTCGAAGAAGCGACGTGGCAGGGTCGAACACGCCGGTGTGGCTCAAGTCGGGAAGTTGAATCGGCTCCAGTAGGAGGTGAACCGAAGACAGCAACGCATCGAGTCGAGTTGCTTCCTCTTCTGGCGTGAGAATGACGGAGATACCGCCAATTTTCTTGGAGGGGCTAGAGTACGATGCGATGCCATTTTTCCTCTTGAATTGCAGCTCTCGTTCCTCAATCTCCTTTCGGGAGGCTGAAAGCAGTCGACTGGAATGGAACGACAACACGTCCAAGAATGGTGGTGGGTCCACGTGTGTTCGGCTCAAAACTAGCGGCTGGCCGATTGTACTTGGTACTGGGGTGATATCAACGTCTGTAGCTTCGGGGTCCTCCCTCTCAAAGGCAACGAGCAGTTGATCTTCCATCACAAGCAAAGTGTCGAGGGGACGCGAACAAATAGATAACCAGCTAAGTGGAAAACTATATTTTGGTATTGGTGGCCTTCATGAACTGCACAACTATATCATACTTGCATGAAAACGGTGTTGGTCTTAAAGAGTTTCGGTGAGTTGAGAAGTGTTTAACGTCATTCTGCGCTCAGCGCGTCAGACGATGTCGGCAACTTTAATTCGTCATTCTCCTTCAGACCAGCACTAAGCAAACAAAAAGAAATATCGATACAACGCACAAACACAAATATTCGCTTACACAACAGCGTCAAGTGGCCTATGATGCGCCGAGTGAAAATTCGACAATGCATTCGTATCGTAGTGTCAAGCTAAGCCTTCGCGGGGTCAGTGGAGCTCCACCTCGAACAAATCATCGAGACAAGTAATATTTGGGCAAAGTATCTATTGACCCACGAATAATAATGATAGGCACAACAATCAAGGCACTGAACAATCATGCCCGGGCTATGGCCGCCAGGGCCACAAACAACGTGGGGAGAACTTTCGTTCGGGTTATTTGATGCGACCAACGACACTTATCTACATGTACATACACGGAATGCTGCACACTCCCAAGCTGTAGATCATCACGCACGTGAATAATCATACGTGGGATTGACAATCTCCCACGTTAGGAACAACCATAAACGTATCGCAAAGAGCGGCTCGGGAGCGTTCTTTGTGGTAAGTTCAATACATGTATTAATATGCCTAAGAGAGAATAACATGTTTGTCTGCCAGTGGTTGTACATGTATCCCCGTGCGGTCATGACTTGAACAAGCACTTGAACGCTTGAACGAACTGAATAAAAGAGAAACGCTGCTGCTCGCTGGTACTGTCCGACGAGAGAATGTCGCTCCCCTGAAGTCGGATTTTCATGTCCTCGGTAGTAAGTGTCGGTCGATCAAGAGGTGCCAGCAACTGGAATGCAGTCAATGCAGCTTCCAACGAGACGCATCCATCCCGTGATTCTGGACCCAGTCGCAGGAAGACACTGCGCAGCAACACTTGCGAGTTTTCGTACCGCTGCAGTTCCTCCTGCAGACTTGCAAGTCGTGTCTCCAGCGGTGTCAAGCGCGCCTTCTCACAATCGATTTTGAGTTCCCAATGCCGGAGCTCCTCCTTGTAGCGTTCTGCAGTGACTTCTAAACTCGCCAGTTCATTCTGAAGCGCAGTCTTCGTGGTAGAACCAGCCGTCACGCTTGTCAATTTCCCGTTATCTGCACGTGAAGGTGGTGGTGGCGATTGAGATTCCAGGGCGCGTTTCTCCTCGAGCAATCGTGCGATCTCCACTTGTAGGTCGACAAGCGTGCAGAGATGTCGGCGAGGCACTCGCGCCAATTTTGCACTCATTTCATCTCGTCGCGTCTGCTTGCGTTGAACAGCAAGTTGTTTATCCTGCACAGCCGTCTTCAATACAAGCAGATCTTCCGTCAGACACTGATTCTCGAGCTTCTGGTCGAGTGCTCGTTCGCCCCATTGGGCTGGCGTCTTCGGCTTTGAAGATCCCTTCAGTGTACCGCTGGGACTCCGACTGAGAGCAGTAGACCGAGGAACTTGACGCATGACGTTGGCCAGTGCCGCACTCGTCTTCAGCTGCTGTAACTCGCTCTTGAGTGTGGTAGATACCTGCTCCTTCTCGGTGAGCTGCATCGTTAATGTGTGCAGCTGGTTCGTAAGTGTCTTCTTCTCCAGGATCAGCTCCTGCCGCATCTCGCGCAAAGTTTCTTCATCACGGAAAAACGCAGCTGAGGTGCGCATGAACGCTCTCGCGGGTTTCACAGGATTATGTGGCTGGGTCGTAGCAACACGGTCAGACTTGCCCTGCATCGCAAGCTCTTCTTTCTCTGGAGTCGGACTCGCTGCTTCCTCATCGTCGTTTGGATCAGCTTCCGACGCACCATCCTCGTCCTCATGATCGTCTTCGTAGTCCTCTGCACCTTCATCCTCCTCTGGATCACTACGGACCGAACCTTCATTGTTGTCGACTTCTACTTCTCTCGATGACACTGCACTAGCAGAGACTCTGGCGCTGCCAGGCTCAGTCAGAAAACGAATCGAGTTTTCGCCTGCATCCAACTGCATCCATGAAAACAGCAAACGGTTCGACGATGTCCTTGTACAACTTGAACGCAATGCCGCCTACCTCCCACTGCTCCTCGCCGTCGTCGTACTTGACGTAGTACCCTTTCTCCGTCGAGAATGCGTCCACCACACCTGTAAACCACTCGTCCTCGCCCTCCCAATACACCTGCACACAACATCCTACCGCTAGCTCCCCCTTCATCCTTACATAAAATGGCTACACTAACTTCAACAACGGACGCGAAACGACTGAATTCCCTTTATTATCCAGCTATCTTTTCGTGTAGCGAAGTGTTAGTTGTGTCAATCAACAAGCGGTACCCTACTTTCGAGATATCCGTTCACCGTCAGGGTAACGTGCTGATCAAAATGTATGGGGTCTCTGCAGCATGCCCATGCTGGAAATTAATTCCAGCAATGCAATGAATGGTCCACGTTGAGGCCGTAAAGCAAACCGATTCGCCTCTTCATCAAGTTGTGCGGTGCCGTTCGCCAGTACATCACGAAGAACCGCTTGAACGAGAACTCAGCTTGTGTGGCGACCCACGTGCCTTTGAACGATGGTAGCGGTCGAAACAAGTCTTCGCGCGTCATGTTGTCTTCTAGATGCTATCGAACGCCATCCATTATGAAGACCGTATCGGTGATTCATCTGGTGATCGTCTGCAGATCATTTACAAAGGGTGAGGGCCTATTCAGCGGCATGAAGATCGGGAAACACGTCAACAACAAGCCATTGCATCTCAATGGCGGATCAACAACGAAGGCAAAGAACTTGTACACGGAGACCATCAGCACAGTTGCCGTGAAGATTTGAAATCAATTTCATATTGCTGCTTTCTCATCCGGTCTTCGTCTTCGCTTAGCCAAAGAAACAACATTCGCGGTGTGTAGTGCACGGTAGCTTCGCAGCTTGCTCTGTCGGAAGTAGCTGGAATGTCTTGAGCACAGATGCTCTGCTTTGTGAGCTGGTTGGGCATGGTATACAAACTGCAGCCCCTTTTGTGGCGTAAGTGCCAGGAAGACACGGATTCAAGCGATAGTCGGTTGTAGCAAACGGGCAAAAGTACCCGGCGGGGCACCAGCCACTACAGGACGACGCACTAAGTCCTTCAGTGTCCCCGTAGGTTCCTTCTGGACAGCGAATGCGAATGCCTTGGCGACAGTAGAAACCCTTTGAACAAATCTTCACGTCGTTCTGTGTAGCATTACGCCCATCGTCGGTCATTCCACTTGTCAAAACGCTGTAGTATCCACTCAACACGAATTTTGGCTCGTTACCAGTGCCTTCTGGACAGTAGACTGTGCTACCGCCGCACTCATTTTGCGTACGCGAAACACTTGGCGGCCCTGGATATGACGGACAATAGTACCCCGGTGCGCATTTGCCGGAGCATGCAGCAGAACTGAGACCGCTGGTGGCTCCGTACGTGCCAGCAGGGCATTGATACTTGATCCCGTCGATGCAAAAGTATCCTGGTTCACACGGTCTCTGATAAAATCGCGTGGTGTTGGTGACACCGATGGAGTAGTAGCCTTGCTGTATCGGTTGCGGTGTTGGCGATCCTGTACGGCAAATCAATCTATCACCACCACACTCACGTTGCGTGGGAGACGTGCTTCCTTCGGGGCAATAAAAGCCTCGCGTGCACAATCCCGTACAAAGTGGTGACGTCTCACCTTGCTTATCGCCATAACGACCAGCAGGGCACACAATTTTCTTGCCATCGACGCAATATGTTCCAGGTTCACATATGCGCTGAGCATCTCGGATGGCCTCGTTTTTCGGAGCCTGCTCGCCTGACGAAGCCACGGTGTATTCCTCAAAACCAGCATCAGATACCAAAAGGCTGTTCGCTCCGTCGGGTAGAAGCCGCACAGAGTAGTATCCTGGCCATACAGGAGTCGGGACGGCGCTTCCACTTGGACAGAAGACATTTGCGTCTCCACAGACGTGAGTTGTGCTGTTTCGACTTGCAAGGGGGCAATAGAACCCACGTGAACAGGCTCCAGCGCACGTTGTCCGGGTTTCCAAACTCCCATCGCCGTAATATCCCGCTGGACATGGTGAGCGCACGCCATCTCTGCAGAAGTATCCTCGCTCGCAGGGAAACTGCTCCGAGCGCGTGTACACGGATGCGTTGCCTGCCACACCATCGCCAAATGTAGCAACCAGTGCCTTCGGAACAAGTTCACAGCGCAGTGTTGGCTTGTCGAAGTACAACGCGAATATTGAGGCGTCAAAGCTGTCTCCGCCCGCCAAACGGAAGCAAACGCAGGAGCGTCTATCGCTCGTACTGACCGTGGTGAACTCTGGACATGGATGGCAGAGCTCCAAGTCATCTCCGGTCCCTGGTTTGAATGTGCCTGCTGGACAAGCCACGCATTGTGCCACTGGAAAAGAGTATTCGCCGTAGTTCACAGTGATGGGGCTCCGACCTGTCACCACATCCATGAAGGCACTGACGGTGGTGGAATAGTCTCGATAGCGTCCAGGTTCGCATCCCGGCGCGTTTGCAGCATTTGGAGGGATCGCACGAACGTCCAACGACGTATAATAACCTTTGAAAACATCCCAGGGCTTCGCTGACGCTGCTGGGCAGTAAACCGATGCGGAGCCGCACTCCTGCTGTGTTGGAGTCGTGCTTCCAGATGGACAGTAGAAACCAGCTACACAAGGTCCTGAGCAAGTCGACCTTGTCTCCAGCTCTTCCAAACCGAAAGTTCCTGCCGGACATGGATAACATGTGCCTCTCCACGAAAACTCTCCTGGTTTTGCTGTCCGTTGGCTTATCCATCTTGCTCCGGCCGGAGAGTTTTCAGAGACAGCACAGTAACCTTTAGTCGTGGTAGTTGGCAACGCAGAACCTTGCGGACAGAAGGCAGCGCTCGTAGCACAAGCCACCGCTTGAACTACGATACTACCCTCGGGGCAATAGTACCCGGCAGTACACGGACCCGAGCAATCAGCCGTGGTGAGGCCTGCCTTGTTGCCAAAGGTACCAGCTGGACACGCATGACGTTGTCCATCGACGCAGTAGTGACCTGGTTCACAGCGACGTTGAGCTACACGGGTGATCCGATCCTTGTCGCGATCTGCAGCCAACGCGTCTTCAGTTAGTGAGTCCTTGGTCGCTTTCTGGTCACCAACCGTGTAATACCCCGAAGCCACTTGAGTTGGCAGCGCTGAACCAGGAGGGCAGAAGACGTTAACGCTACCGCACGGAAGCTGCGTAGCACTAGTGCTGCCTCGTGGACAATAGTAGCCTGCTGTGCAAAGCCCTGAGCACGCAGCACTACCAAGTCCGGAGACATTGCCGAAGGTTCCGGCCGGACAAAGCCTCGATCCTCCTGGAGCCTCATCAGGACTGCAAAACGAGCCCAACGGACAGGAAGCTTCCTCGGTCGAATTGAGCTCGACGACATGTGTGCCTCGATGGGGTGCTCGTGGTTTGGCGCTTCCAGCGGGACAGAAAGTATCGTGCTCGCATGGCCAAGTCGTAGCAGATGCAGTGCCTTCAGGGCACGCGCACCCGACAGGACACACGCCGGAGCAACTCGCGTCTGTGAGTCCTGCAGTCGCCCCAAACGTACCGGCAGGACACGGGGTCGGCCGAATACTGGATTTGGGGCAGTAGTGACCGACAGGACACTGTCCTGAGCACTTGGGCGTTGAAAGCTTGGCCGTCGCCCCGTACGTGCCTGCAGGACACCTTTGCGATTTGCCAGCCACGCAAAACGAGCCTGGATTACACGGACTGATGCTGCTTCGACGTCGGTCTGTCGGTTCTCCACCCAGCGCGTAGAAACCCTCAGGCACCGGCACAGGCTGCGATGAGCCCAGCGGACAGTACCGATCCGCAGCTCCACACTCGATCGGCGTGGCGGTTCCATTCGGACAATAGAAACCCTCGGGGCATGGCGCCGAGCACTGCTTCGTCCGCAAGCCTTCTTCAGCTCCATAGACGCCTGCAGGGCACGGTCGTCGTTCTCCACCACTATGCATCAATCAACGTAAAGTTACTTGGTGACATCAACTCAAACAAGGCAGTGGACGTACGTGCAGTAGAAGCCAGGAGGACAGGGCACTGTACCAGGACATGGCTGTGTTGTGGTAGCTCCAGGCACTGAGTAGTAACCTTCGAAGGTGCACACACGCTGCACTCGCCGGCCAGTAGTCCAGGAACTCGCAGCTTCGCTTGCATGAACATCACATATCAACCACGACGTCCAAGCAAGCAGCAGCTTCCAAAAGGCACCGTACTGCATCCGTTTCCAGTGAAAGATCGCACACTAAACTTGCACGTCAGACAAGAATCACAAGGTCAAACTACTTCGAACAGGTTAGGCAAAAAAACAATTTTTCGTATGAAAATGGCCAGTCAATTGGAGAAAACGAAGAGGGCGCACGCCTAGGAGTGCACCGCTGCTTCGCTACATAAGCTACACTGATGCTTCTGCTGCACTCTGCATGCCTTGCCCTCCTGTCTCCTACTGGCTGGTCATCTGGGTCTTCATGACAGTCCGGTACTCGTCTAGGACGAAGTTGAACCTGATGTGCCCTGGGCCACCTGGAGGTTGCCCTCGTAGTAGACCTGCCACAGCTGCACGAACACCACGATGTACACCACCAGCAGCGAGCCGAACACGTTGGCCGTGAAGGTAGCGGCGGTGTGGTCCCAGCCACAGTACTCCGTGATACTCATCTTGACCATGGGGTAGAACTGGCTCATCACGAAGAAGCCAAAGAACATGGCAGACACGTAGTTCCACGGGTTCGTTGCGTTCTCGTACTCGAAGAACCGGATCAGCGCCACCAACTGACTGAACAGCAGCGTGAAGAACATCAGCACGTTCGGGATTTCCGTCCACGATGTCTTCTGACCGGCACCAGTGTTAGCCCACGACTTATCCTTGCCCGTTACACGCGCCTGAATAGCCTCCACAATGGCCATCATCGTAATGAACGAGAAGGAGAACCATGTCTGCTGGGCACGCCACACATCGTTGTTGTCGACTGCGCGGTTAGCCAGCAAGTTTAGCACCCAACGGCAGAACGTCACGGGCAAGAAAGAATACAGGAACTTGGTACCACGAGCGTAAATGGGAGCGTCACCCGTGCACAGGTAGTAAATAGCGATGCACACGTAACACAGGGCGGGAATCGATCCGAACGGGTACAGCACCGAATCGTAAAAGAACATCTTACGCGGGAACGCAAGAGATGGCTTCGGGTCCGGGGCAGGCACACGCGGGGGACGCCAGTCCGGGTCGACCTCACTCTCATTTTTCATCAGCAGAATTTGCACAGCACCCTTGGCCCAACGCTTCTTCTGACCCATGGCAGCAGCCACAGTTTCGGGCACGGCACCTTCACATAGGCGAATGCGATCCTTGGCATCACCCTCAAAATCCTTGCGGAAGTACACAGAGTCCCATCCAGACGTGTGTAGAATGTTACCAGTGAAGGCATCTTCTGTCTGGGTACCGTACTGAATACCACCAATGGAGTCGAAGGCCTGGCGACGGAACACAGCGTTGGTACCGGCGAAAGCGGCCGAGTCGAAACCATCACGACCACACTGCACAGCGTCGAAGAAAATGGTATTCTTGTGTCCACACGGGTCACCCATAATTGTCAGCTGAGGCGTGTCCTCGAAGTACTGAGGAGTCTGCACGTACGACACCTGGTTCCAGGAAATGTCGTCACTGTATTGGCGACCACCGCCGTCAACAGCCTCGCCCTCCGAGAAGAAGAACGGAAGCACAGCGAGCAGGAACTTCGGATGCGGCTTCATATCGTTATCCAGAATTAGCAGGTACTTGCCATCGGCACCCTCGTTGAACAGAGCGTTGTTGATGTTACCAGCCTTGGAGTGGTGCGTCTCCGGCTTCATGCGACCAACGAAAGTAACGCGCGGGATACCACGGTCACGGTAATCGTAGTCGTCAGACAGCGAGCCAACAGCACAATCACGGCGTTGCACACCCTTGCCGCCTTCCTTGCGGAGTTCGCGGACAGAACTGTGCTGGCGACGCCAAGACTTCAAACTGGCGTCGTCCTGCACGGGGCCAACCACACGCTCGTGCATCAAGCGCGCGAGGTCGCCACGCAGGTCACCAGCAATCTCAATAACCTTCGTGTTCACCGTCACCTTGAAGTGGTTGTTAGCGTCCCACACCGACTTGGTGTAACCATCATCCAGAATAAAGATGTGCAGCAGCTCCGGAGGGTACTGCATGGCCAGACAGTTCTTCAGAGTCTGCATCGAGTCCGTAACAGGCTCCATGTAGTGACACAGGAAGATGTCGACAGTTGGCCACTGCTCCTTCGGGATAGGTGGCTTGAAGTCGTTCATGTAGCGAGCACCACGACGGATCGGGCGCCACATACTGAAGTTGAACAGCAGACCCAGGAAGTAGTTGAGGAATTCACTGAAGATCATCATCGCGTACATTAGCCACGACATGAACGGCACGTCCTGGATACAGTATCCATCACCAGAGCTAGCGTCAAAGTTGACAGTCGAACTGTAGCAACCAGACGTCTCACTGGTCGGCAGCTCACTGCAAGGAAGAGTGGGACGCGCGTGGTCGCAGAAATATTGCTGCGGGTACATCGTCGTCAGGTAGTAAAGCCAGAAGACGCCCGTTGCAGCCGTGCCGAAGTAGAAGACGTGGAACATACCGCTGCCAGACATCTTGTACTTACGAATGTTGGGCGTCTCCACGGGCTCAGCCGCGCGGTTAGCGATAGAATACGTCGACATGGCGAACGATCTGAACGACGGCTCGTAGTAGTTGCGAACTCCAGCGATCGAGTCGTTGTACTGACTCATCTTGCCGTCCGGGCCCTGCACGCCCGAATCCATGAACCGGATGCTGCGGCCGTTGTCCTTCATGCTGACGCCTCCAGTCTTGGCATTCTTGGGGTCAACAAACGACGTCGTGCTCATGTACGTGCGGTTGGGCACTTGCTGCCAGCGGTCGGGCACTTGGCTCTTGTTGTTCATTGAAACGGAAGGCATCTGGGCCTGCGAGATGCTCACGTCCGGGTTAGCGTCGTCCGAGGGCATGGCCTCTCCACACTCGGTACAGAAGGCCGTGCCGCTAGGAACCGTTGCAAAACAGTTTTCACACACGAGACGAACGCGCTCAGTCATAGCCTGGGCAGGAAGCGTCGCGCCCGTAGGCAGCTCCGGCATCTGCTCCTCGACGGGGCCGAGCTGGGCGTGGGCGCCCACGCGGTTGTAGCACATGAGTCCCCAGCGCATTGAGAGCTGGTTAAGGCCGCCGACCACGAAGACGGCACCCCAGATGAGGAACATGAGCGTCTGAGCGCTGGAGTCGATGCCCTTCAGAGCGGCCGAGCCGCCCTCCTGGAACGACGTGTAGGCCACGTCCGAGAGCACAGCAGACGAGTCCACGAGACGAGACACGCCGTCCGCAGCCATCCAGCCGCCCGTGATGGCCGAGAAGACGATGTACTTGAAGCGGTGGTTCTCAAGCTCCGACGTCTTGGAAGACGAGCAGCACACGAGCTCAAAGA
This sequence comes from Phytophthora foliorum, assembly GCA_024679135.1. NCBI lineage: Eukaryota > Oomycota > Peronosporomycetes > Peronosporales > Peronosporaceae > Phytophthora > Phytophthora foliorum. Next base: position 2,346 of record JAHWLE010000363.1, on the reverse strand, counting down.
TGATCATGAAGGCGATGACGAACTCCTGTCGGGCAAGCTGGTTGTCTGACGGGAACACGTTGATGCCGTCGTACGAGTCGACGAGCAGCAGGTAACAGGCGATGATGCCACCCGTGATGAGGATCAGAATGTACGGGCCGAAGATCGTCATGAACCCCACAATGAGGGCGATTACGAAGCCCGAGCCGCCGCCTGCAGCCACGGCGATCCACTCGTTCGTGTCGGACAATGACACGATCGCAGTATAGGCCACGACGAAACCCCTGTATAAGAATAATCAGACCAAAAGAGTCAGTCCACCAAAATTCTAAAAATAAATGTGCACCACACCGGTTGGTGCCGGTACCCGGTACCCAGATTGATGGTCCCCGCACGTACATGGCGAAGGCGGAGAGGAACTGCGTGGTCACGAAGAGCGAGCGCGCGCCGAGCGAGAGCGACGACCAGCCGCCGCACGACAGCGACACGCCGCCCAGGATGCCCACCACGGAGGCGATGATGCCCGCGCCGGTGAGCCCCATGGTGCTGGAGAGCCGCTGCTACTTGTGGGACTGGACGCCGACAGTAAGAAGGGGGGGGGGAGGGACGGGTACGAGTCTCCTGACTGGGTCTTCCCTTGGGGGGTAAGGCGCCTCTGGACTCGGAGCCGAGAAGAGGAGCGCGCTTTGGTCTGCTGTCGAGGGAAAACAAAACCAGAAATGAGCTCTCGCGCGCGCTCCGTTTCCCTCGGCGGCTGTTTTTTCTCTCTCTGGGCGTTTCCCCTGGCGTGCGATGGATAAATGACGGTCATTTATACGAGAGAATCCATAACGGAAAAAAGACAACGGGGGGAAAAAGGGGTCATGCGCCCTTTTTACCACTGGCTCCATCGTGACGGGAGTTTCAGCGGGGGTTTCGCAGGATTCGAGTTGCCTTTTGCATGGATGTCACTACGTGTGCATTGTGTACATTGCTGCAAGAAGACGACACTATTGCTGCTCTTGTTGGCTCGACGTAAAGCACGGCATCTTGGTGCGGCAGAAGTGATGGTTGATGGGCGCATTGCATGACGCGGGCTGTCCACCGAGCCTGTCATGGCCGCCACGACAACACGAGACCCAGCGGAAGAGACTGGTTCCGCATGCTCGCACGCATGTGGCGGCCCGCACAAGACTCGCTTGTCGTCGAGCGTGGTGCCGTCCTGATGGCAAGCGCAGCCATCAGGTCTGGGTGGCCAGCGGGCGGTTCAGCTATGCCGATTGCACCCATATGCCAGGTATGTGATCTCACATCAATGACACCCAGCCAGCCAGGTTGCCTTTACGGCAAAAGTGAGCTCGCCATGGCCACCGAGGCCTATAATATACCAGCATCTGGTTCCATTGGCTCCGGTGTTCGCAAGCGCGACAGTCCGTCGTCGTGCGCGCTCGATGCGCGACGCCCCTTTTGCTCACCCGCCACGACGACGCTGTTAAGGCAAGATCGAGCGCCAATTTAGCGACGCCAAGAGCACTTCGGCGGCGTGAGCGCGGCCAGCAACAGCGATAGCCAGCCATTTTCCACGGCACCACCGTCGTCAACAATGCATGTTGCTGCATTCAGAATTCAGCCCGCGCTGATGGGCAATGGATCTCGGTCGTTCCGAAATATTTCCAAGCAGAAAAATCCACATTCCAGCTGGGGAAATGCATCAGCCGCCAAATGCACCGCCATGCACGGCACGAAGCATGGTCGGAGCTGCGCGCTCGGCACGGAGCGAGCCGGGGGGGGGGGGGGGGGGGGCGATGGCGTCTGCACCAAGACGGCCAAGTGCCAAGAGCGGCGCGCACCAAGACGACGAGATCTCAAGAGTTGACGCGATCGCGAAAATTTGGGTTTTGGGGGCCCTAGCCCTGCTCGGCGCTGACTCGTTTGGCGCCGTCATTTATCGGTAAGTTTCACCTCTTCCGTTTTTGCAACGGCCGCCGTCCGGGTGCGCTCCCCCACTCTGTATTTTTTCTCTTGGCAAAAGGCGAAGCAGAGAGCTACCACCCGAGACGGCGGTCCCCCTTTGAGAAAATGCCGATCCGTCGCTGCCTGCTGCTGGCGCCGCTGCTGCTGGCCACGGCCGCGCAGGCCAAGAACTACTTCAACCAGTCGGCCGGCTACGTGATGAGATCAACACGGACGACTGGAGCAACTACGACACGAACGGCGGCTGCGTCACGTGTCCGTACACGTGCATCGCCCCCACCGAGAGCTACGACGGCACCACCATCAACTCGAGCAACACGACGCAGACGGCGTCGCTGCCCAGCATCTACACGGCCGTGGCCAGCAACGGCTGCTGCTACGCGTCCAGCGCCACGACGCAGCCGTCGTGCTCGA
>JAHWLE010000362.1:0-25173 GCA_024679135.1 Phytophthora foliorum | reverse complement strand
CGAGCAGATGCGGCAGGTCCGACGACGCCGACAGGTTCGACAGCCGCTTGGTCACCTCCGGGTGGAAGTCGAGCGCCGAGAGCGACGTCGGCCGGTACTTATCCACCCACAACATGGCTACAAAGCGGAAAAAGAGCGAATGACGGGGCGGGAAAGCTCGCTTTCAAGAGAAGCTTGGCGTGGATGGCCAGGTGCTCGTGAACTGTAAGACACGGCCCACTTCAACTTACGGTTTAACAGCAAAAGGCAACTTGTTGACTCAATTCTCGCTTTAACAGCATGCAGTTGCACCTACTGCTGTGAGTTATCGGACTCACTACTACTACGCAAAACCTCAGGCGGCGGTCGTGCTTTGGATCAGCCCCGCGCGAGCTCCGAGCGACATGGAAATCGTCTGGAACGTCTGGCCGAGGTCAGCAGCCGTGAGCGCCTCGTGCACCGTCCCGCCCAGTTTCTCGGCGAGATCCGCCAGCCCCAACTCGCTCGCGCGCCCATACCCCACTACAAACGTCCGCAGTCCAGACTTGGCATAGCGTTCTCGAACGTCCACCGCCATCTTTGGTCCTTTCTTGCGGTCTGCTGGGCGGCCATCCGTGAAGAAAATCAGCACGGGCTTGAACACGTTCAAGTTGGTGCGCGAAAAAATGGCGTTCGCTTGGCCCAAGCCGTTCGAGTAAAAGGTCCCACCCCCATGGAAATCGATGCGTCTCCCAGGACAACTACTGATGGGGACTCGCTCGTACTCGACGACTCCTCGATTTCCGAAAGTCACAACCGAAACAATGTCCTCCGTAGCGCCACTCAACAACCGACTTCGAAGGTACCGCTGGACACCACTCACCAGCATCTTCCATGGCTCTCCGCGCATCGAACCCGAGCAGTCCAACACGAAAACGTGGTGCACCTTACCCGATGACGAAGCGTGAGAACAAGCAAAGCGGTGGCCGTTGATATACGACACCCCGCCACGTTCAGAGGAGGATGACGCCGTAGCAGGAGGATGCCAGACGGCCAAATCACAATAGGATGGAGACTTGCCTTCCCCTTTGTGCTCAGATGCGTCACACAAGTACGGACACTTTGCGAACAAGGCACGCTCAGATGCAGATCGACAAGGGTCTTCCCAGCCGATCGTCTTCCAATATTTGTCGTGCAGCACTTCGTCGATCTGGTGCTCTGGAGGTGGATGGAGCTCCGTCTCGCAGTGACGACGCTGGTCTTGCTCACCGACATACACACAGGTTGCCGCGGTTTTCTTTTCGCACTTCAAGTAGTGAACGTGACCCCTTCCAGCCGAAGAGCAGTACATGTTGCACATTTCAGCTATCCCCTTTTCACCTGGCACGTACTTGTGATTCTCCCAACTAAAGACGCTGTCCTGAGCAACGAAGTGCATGTTGCGCATATTCCCATGAGCCGCAGAGTGTTCCCCTTCATGCCCCACAGACTTATCGCAGTAGTACTCACAAGCCGTGCATCTCACACCACACCCGTGAACAGTTTTCGTTCCATTCGGTAGCAACTTCTCACACGAATGAGTGACACCGTCGTGGTTCATTTTCCCCGCCTGAAGCACAATAGCACACGTGTTACGGACTCCTACCATTTGTTTGAGCTCGAAGTCAAAGGTGTCGCATGATCCTGAGAACTTGCTTGTCGAGACTTGCACGGTCTTAGTGCAGATACCAGAGGCTTCACACACTGCACTGCATGCGTGGCGCAAGTTGCACAAGTGAACTATCTCGTCGTCACCTGACGCACTAACCTCAGCATTGGTGCTAGCAGTTTGGCCATTCTCCTCTGCAAATTTCGCCCTCAACCGCGGTTGGTCGTGAAAATGGCTCGCAGTGCAGCAACGCTCCTTGCAGCCGTCCATCTTACACGAGTGATTGCATTGTATCTCAGCACACTTGTGCACGGTGTGTTGGTGCTCGCAGTTCAAAATGCACTTCCCGCCGCAGTTTGTCGCGCAACATTCAGCACCGCACATGTGCTGCTTCACGGAGCATCGGTGCTCGCCATCGTGCCCCACAATCAGCACACAAACTCCTCCGCAGTTGGAAGCACCTGCCAAACTGCACGTGGCTCCGCAGGTGTGGTCACCTTTACCGCAGTCGCATTTCCCTTCATGCCCAGCCTTACCGGCGCAACGGGGCATCTCCTTACCTGGCTGATAGTTGCGCATGCAGTATTCACAGAGACTGCGGCACACGTGGCTCATACCGCAATCGTGCATTTCGTCAAAGGAATGACACGCTGATCGCATGCACTCGAGCTGACACTTACTGCAAATGTGTAAGCATCTCTTGAACATTGTGTCGAACGGGATGAAGTAGCTCTGCTCAATTTTCTCCCACTCGTCCATGAATCGTTCCGTCCCCAAGAACTGCTTCACCCATAAAATGACCTTTGTCTTGCGACGGCGAACCAAGAACGACAACATCGCATCAAAATTCGCGTAGTCCATATCCGTGATCTTCTCCAGTGCACCCTTCGAGGTCAGCGCCAAGTAGCGTTGAAAAAGGCTTAGCAGCGTGAAGTGGATAGGCTTCGTGGTGTTACTTGTGTGGATGTCTTCCAAAGGGCCAAAGTCAATTTCTTCATCATTCATGTTATCCAGCGAGATTTCTTGATCGACAATTGTCCACCGCTCCACGAGCTCTGGATAGTCACGGCAAATATGCTGAAAACTCAGCATATTTAGCTTTTCCTCGTCTTGCAGCAGCGGATCCTTCATGCTCTGCGGCACGACTTCATCTTTCGCCTGGGCATCTACAGGAATGATACATCCCGTACGAATAGCACCAGGCAGTTTTCGATGTAGTTCGTTCATTTCGAGACGTTGAGAGCTCTCGTCAACAGCAGTCCAATCCAATATGGAGATTTTAGCCAGGACTAAACGAATGCAATGGTGGAATGAGCTTCCGCTTTTATAGCCACGCGCTGATTGTGGCTCGTTGACAAGTTTTTCGATCAGTTGCCGGGCGTGACGCAGTGACTCATAGTACCCCAGAGTTCCCAAAGGGGGCGAGCAGTTGATGGCCAGTTTTCCCGAATACATTTCCGTGAGAAAATACTGCTCGCGGTTTGCCGTCAGGAGTTTTTGAAACTTGCGTTGAAATTCTGACAGTACCCCATGACGGTCATTTGGGTTGACGTCTTTCACACTCATATACAGCGCTCCTTGGAAAAGACGTTCGTCATTCTTCAGCAAATTAACTCCTTTTTGGAACTTGGAGAACAGGCCATCGATGTCCTTATCAAATCGCATCTCGCACCGGAAGATCGTAAACATTGATAGAGAAGCATTCAATACCGACAGGAACACGTCTTCCTGGTCAGTCCGTTCAAAAGAGCCAAGGCCTTCGAAGTCCAGAACGACAAGCAAGACATCTTCCATGATTCGCAGCGTCATCCACGCGCCATCAGTACAGCGATTTCCTGCGATAGCAAATGAGGAGCCTGTCAAATGATTCAGGAAGTAGCTCTTCCCTGTCGACTGCTTCCCCATGGAGGTGATCACGATACATCGACCTCGCCACGCACATAATAGTGGAGATAGTAGTCCAAATCGAAGCGATTCTGCAATTTCTGCTGCTCCCCACACATGCAAATCCTCTTCCGGCTCAATTTGAGACTGGTCCATACCATCATGCAGCACAGTTAAAGTATTTGCTTCAGCGCGGCATATTTGAACTGGCAAAAACGTGATAAGTGTCTCAAAGAACGACTTCAGTGACTTCACTTCCATGCTGATACCACATAGAGAGCGTTTCACAGCAAGCTTTTTGGTCAAGTCGAGCCCGTGCAACGGCTTGTTCAGGGCCATCAGATCACTCATAAGTAACGACAGAAAGTCGTGACATACTTCGAGGGCTTCAATGGGATTTTCAACGGCCGAACACGCGATAGCAACCGACACGGGTTGAGCTTTGACAGAATCGAGAAAGCCGCGCACTGGGAATTTCTCGAACACATGATAGAATGTGTACAACCAGTGCTGCTTGCGTGGACAATCCGCATTGCTGACTTCACGTTCACAGGCCTTTGAACATTGCATTCGGTAAGAATCACTGCGCACGGTGACTTGAATCGAGAACATGTATATCTTCCGCGCCAACGGATCCAGCACAAGCACTCTATCATCAGCGCATTGAACACTCACTCGATCGGTCAAGAATCTAACATTCAGAGGTAAAACTGGCAGTTGTCGATGATCATCTCGACACACGCACACGAGTTCACCATCAAAAGCTCCATCATCCGTTGGCACCGATGACACCACTCCGACAGCAAGATTATCTGCTAGGTCCAACAGCTGGCTGCTGGAGACATTCATTTCAGCACTAGTAGACACGCTCATAACATTAGATGTCTGGTCATTGTGAATGTCAATCCCTTGAGAGCATCCGCTCGAGTCGGTCAGATATACTGTGCTGTCCAGCAGCAGCACATCAGTAAATGGCAGCTCTGTCAGCGTTGAACGCACGCCCAGATCAATAACTTTCATCAGCTCCATTTTCTTGAACGATTCGTCGAACTTGTAGACCCCCACCGAATCTTTTGACAAGAATGTCATGATTCTGTTTCGAGAATCAAAGTCACAAACCGAGGCAAACTGTCCAAACGTACGAATGACCTTTTCATTCGCACGTGATGGCCGACGGTGATCTGTGGTTGTAGGGAAGTGTATGAGCTTTGCGCACATACGCTCCTGGCCCGTACAAATTTGCACGGCAGAGCGGACCTTAACAGTAAACATTGCCACGTGATTTTCTTTCGGACGCAGCAAGAACCGACCCAGCATTTCCAGTTTTCCTCCTTGCACGTTCAGCTTCACGATGTCTTGGAAGGCAGTGGGTGGTGCATGAACTTCTCGTGTACCCTCGCAATGAACAGCCCCTCTGCCTCGCGTATGCGCGCTGACACTAAGCAATAGCCCGTCTTTCGACAATAGATTCTTGCGCAATTCGTCGAACTTGTCTTCTACGATTTTCTTCTCGCTTTCGTAGTAGACAGTCTTCGCAAACTTTTGCTGATCCTTTAGCTTTTCGAGTTGTGCATTCTTCACCGCTGCTAGCCCACTCTCCATGGCGATTCGCCATTTTGTCTGCAGCGCATTCAGCGGTTCAGCCATCTTCTCCAAAAATGCCTCCCAGCTAGTGTATGTTCGGGCCTCGTCCTCTTTACATTTCTTCTCAGCATCAAGCTTGTGTTTCTTCGCTTTGCCGCGCGTTCGATGCTTAGTTAACGCTTGCTCAAGCTCGGGTTTTGCAGTAGTGGCGCACATTTCTACCAATTTACTGAGTTCGCCTTCTCGTCCGCGACAGTAGAGATCAAACAGCGCAGCCTCAATCTCTCTGAGGCGACTAGGTGCATCTAAGACCGCCACAAGCTTGCGATCGAACTTCCAAGAGACTGTTTCGAGCCACGCCCGATACTCTTCGTAGGCTTCCGAGGCTGCCTGCAAAGATGCACCAGGTACTTCGCTCAATTTCTCACCAGCATGCAACTGAAACAGCTTACCCGAGACTCGATCAACCATAGTTCTCTGCGTTGCAATCTCATCGTTCACTTTCTGAGCTGCCACAACATACTCTTCTTGCTGCTGCGTCTCGTGAGCTTCCCGTAAACCCTTCACTTGCTCCTCAGGCCACATGCCAAACTCTCCTAGGATGTTTCGGCAGAGCTTCACTGAATGGATGATTGCTCGGCTCAAATCTATCCTGCACTGCTGGGACTCATTTTTCAGCCATGCGGCGAAAGGCAGCGACGAGTTTGAGTAGAAGGTGCGTCGAAATGGTTCCTTGCGGATTACCGATTTCATTGTTCTGGCAAAAGCAATCGCAGGATAGCTTCCCTTCAGCAAACAAACGCTAGAGCAATGTTCAGGAAATTCCTCCAAGTCAATAGAACTGACTGCCACGCATTCTGTAGCATCCGAGCGATCCTCTTGCTTCTCAATATGAAAAGCTACTGAATACGAAGATAGTTCGTCGTTTTCTTGCTCATCCGAACCCGCTAAAACAGCCTTGATCTGTTCCAGATCTGCTGATGAGGTGCAGCAAATAATGTCTGGCGTTAACCCTGTCAGAAAACGCAATACAAATGCCGGAGTATCACGGAGCCCTTGAGGCTCGAACAGCTCGTCCCGGATCCAGGAAAACACAACCAAACCGGGATCAACTTCGTCTCTGTCGTCTGGCGTCTCACTACATTCTCCCTCGATCTTCACACAGTAGATACCCTCTCCAGCCTCAGCTAGCGATGCGATCTCCGTGGAAGTGCACGCTTTCATGTCGATTAGCGCAGCTGCAACTTGAGCTTGTTTGCCAAAAAGACCCTTGAAACGTATCATGCCGGGACACGAGTTCTCAAACAGATCAAAACGCAGAAAGCGGATAAAGTCATCGTCGAACTCGCGCGCATGAAGGACCTCGAAGTTAAAGTCCTTGGGGTTCACCGACGACATCATTCCGAACCCGCGACACAACCGCATCACTTCCAGCTCGTCAAGGACCGGTTTGACTACCTCCATCTCACACTGGGTTTCGCGAACCAGTTTCATCAAACCAAAGAGGTTTGACCCTGCTGGGGCCCTTTCAGCGCTGGAGATCGCACAGACTTCACCGGTCTCCATCCTTGCGTGACTCAAGTTGCGGATTGAATTCTGACGCTTTTTACTGCTCAACTTTCCAGGGCTTCAATGCGACATTGCGCCGCCCGCGCGACAGACCAATCAATCAATCAATCAAAGCAATCAAAACGAGGAGTAGGACAAAATTTGATGGGGCGAAATCTGAGGAGTTTATAAAATCGCGGCAAGCCAAAGCCGAAGTTGGTGACTCAGATGCCGTCTTTGCCGCGCGGGAAGCCGGAAACGCAGCCATTCGGCGCTTGTTGGCACCTTAACGCCCAGGTCAAAAACGGTGGGCTCTTTGAGACTTTCTTCAACCGCCTGAATCGATTCCAGCGACGTTCGTACCAGCACGGATTGGTTTTGTGCACCGCTCACACCCACGACATACAAACACTCATTCGAGCATACAACCGTTACTTGAACTAGCCGAAGTGCTGAATCTGCTGGCAGTAAAAGATTTCGAACCATCTCGTTTTCTGAGGTCTCCAACTGCTCCTCAGAGATGCAGACGAGTTCCTGTCCTGCAGCGAGCAGCTTGTTCTCATCAGGAACAACCCAGATACCATGCGCAAAAATCAATCTGTTCCCAATGGTGTCTGGCAGTACTTTCAATTTGTAGCGCAGGAGCTCATTTGGGCGCGCGTCAAAGCGCGAGACGGAGTCATCGAATGGCATTCGGTTGCCTCCCATTCCATAAAGCAGTCCATCTGACGCCAGAGACACCAGTGAAGCAACGCCCCCCATAGGGCGGGCGACAATTCCTACCAATCCCATGCCAACGCCGCCTACCACGCTTCGAATTCCGGTATCAAGGCCTTGCATTTGTCTCTCCTTGTAAACTGCGATCGGAGTCGTGATCACTCCAGCTGCTGCACCAACTACGCTTGACCCCAAGGACCCAAGACCATCAGCAAGCGCTGAAGACAAGTGGGTTGGGCGAGTGTAGTGGCGTTTCCTTAGCTCGTCCGACGGCAGCGTCAGCTGATCCATTGTCCGAGAGATAGAGTACGAAAACCCAGACACTGAGGTAAGCGTGGCGGCTGTCGCATGACCCAAAAAGGAGGCAACGCCGCCCACGACCCCCTTCGTTAGTATCCACGGACTGTATCCATCTCTAGATGCAGCTAGCGGGATTTCAACTAAATCTCGAACTCCCTGGCCGAAACTCCGAAGAAAGCCCCTGCAATGCACAGAAAGAGAAATGAGTCACAAATCCACAAACAGGAGCAACGTAGCTTGAACGTACGCTGGATTTCCAATGATGTTCAGCGACATCAGAAGCATCGGAGACCGAACAATTGTGTCGGCTACGTAGTCTGCTGCCAAATCCTTGTACAGTTGATCGGGAAAAGAAAACACCTCGCGCATCTCGGTCGATCCAAAGTGCAACGGTGTGCCATCAAAGCTGTTGAGTACAGGGATAGACACACGCGCCGTGATGGTCACTTGGACGTTGCTGATTCCTAAGTGCTCAATGTAGACCTTTCGCTGCTTCGTTACAACCGCTGACTCGTAGGCGAGCAAGCTCCAGGCATCCTCCCGTGCTACCGGTATGCAAGTTTCACCTTCACCACTGCACATTGCTGCAAACGCAGCTTCTCCTTCCAGAGCATCAAGCATGGGTCGGATGAAAGCATTCACGTATGACAAAATGTCGTCTTCCACCTAGTGAAAGAGACAAAACAAAGGCAAATTAGAATAACCCCACCACAGCATGAGGGATTCAATCGTACCTGGAGTACAGCCGGAGACAGTTTCAACTCGATGCTGTGGAAATAAGACGGGATACCAACCGGATCCCACGTGTCCGTGTAGATAATCCTGGCAATTAAGCTCGCATTTTCCGCTCCAGGCAGTTGTTTGCCAAGTAATTTTCCCATCAGGCCTCCCAGTTTCTCGTGTTTCTTCACCCGATCAAAATCCAGCAAGTCTTTTGATGCCCGAGTCTCTGGGAAGCAAAGAATCACAGGGAAGTTGCAGGTTTGCAGGAAATGCCCCACCTCAATGTCTTCAATTGCCACGAAGAGGGTCGTGTACGACCGAATGTGCGACAGATATCCCAACTGTGTGTTGTGACGGGAAACTTCCGGTGGGTCCGGTGCTGTTGCAAATACGATAGATACTGCATCGCAGGTCGCTCGCAGAATCTCTGGATACAAGATCATCCCTCTTATATCCCGTACGGGATCGAACTCATCGCAAAAATGAAGAGATAGCTCCTCGATAATCACGCCGATTCTCAAGAACGCTGGGAAAGTCTGCTTCTTTTGAGTTGAAGCAGCCATCGAAGGCAGCATCAGCGATGGCGGTTCGCTCGACTGACCGCCACCTGTAGGGTCTTCAAGACAAGTGATGGAGATCAGCCATGACCCTGCTCGATAGAAGCACATGACTAGGAAGGTGGGGCCTGCCTTGCCAGTCGCGTTCTGATCTTGATCGGTAAAAGATGCGAACTGAATCCCACCAACTTGCCAAAGCGCATTTGACCACCCGTACAACGGCAATCCAATCTGGAAGCGCATCCGCTCGTCGTTTGTCGTGCCTAGCATGCCAACATCCTCTGATGATTGGGCTGAAGTTTCTAACCATTCGCTGAGCAGTTTGCTCTCTGATTTAGATTCTTTGCCGTCAGTCTCGGGATCTTCCTCTGCTAGTTCTTGCTTTGATCCACGTTGCTTGGCAGAAACCTGCGAACTCCAACAACGCTATTAGAAATCTAAACGTATAACCTTATAGCGAATAATACAACGCATTCGTACCTGTAGACCCCAATCATATTCCAGGTAGCAGTCAGGGCCAACCCCTTCTGGCTCTGCCGGGAACGACATGTTTCGAAAGCCCAACATGTTTTGCCACTGGTTGTGAACGATAACGGGCGGCTGGTGATCCACAAAGAACATAATCTGGATACACTTGTCTTTCTGGGTCATTGTGTAGGTCAGCATTTTGTGCCGAAAGTCCCGGTGGCGGACGAGCAAGCGTCTTCGGTGGGTTGTCGTAGAGGGTGCTGGGTACAACCCATCGTGCACGTTTGGTGGAGGTGATGACGATTCTGGTGGCTCAATGATTTTGAGTTTTCCATCTGCATTGAGCAGGAGGGGAATTTGTGGAAGTAGCACTGCAATTTCCTCTGTCCACTCATAACCATCTTCCACAAAGGACACCCGAAACGCGCATGACAGTCTAGCCACTAAGGCTGGCTTGGACGCACTCGACAACTCCTCACTCGGACGCCGTGACAACTTTGAGCTCAACCAGGATGAGACATCGGCAGTAATGCTTCGCTTCTTTGCTTCTTTGTGAAGGCACACAGGGACACACCATCCCGCATTATTGCCGGCGATGAACTGATTATCAAACAAGAAAGGAGTATTTCAGCTCAAGCCCATGTGTACAACTCAGCACTTTGAAGTACACCTACCGATGACTCGTCTTCATCTACCAGCACGCTTCCTCGACCATCAGTGGGAACGCATTTCAGGTCACAATTCTAAACAGAACAAGTTAGTTTGTGGAGCAATTGACCATGACATAAAAGCCCCAAAACATCCATACCGTTGAGTTGACCACGACAATTTGCGGACGAATAGTCAGTCTCAGGTACCCATTTGAGTTTCTTAAGTCCAGGCTGTACACGCTTGCTGTGCTCCTGAGCCCCGCTCTCGCACGTGGCACAACAACCGGCTTTGTATCGCCCTTCACATTGAGTGATACTTCTGGAGACCATTCCACCAAGCTCGGCTCACTGGTAGGGTTATCAATTGTTGCGATTGAAATCACCAACCGATTGCTAACCACTGAAAACCCAACGGACCGCTCAACACACGAGTCAAATTTTTGCACAGCTCCTTGGTTTCCTAGCGGACTGCCAACGTTGACGTTGAGAATATTTGGCGTCATGTTGGCAACGCTAAGAATGCGCTCTGTTTTGATTCGGATCATCGGCCGATGATCATTGCAGAAGCTTGCAATAACTCGGCAGCCTTCGAAATCGAAAATCTGGTCCTTGAAATCCTTGACAGGAGTACTACACTCTAGCAAAAACCTGAGCGGCTTCAGGGAAGTCTGTGCACTAGTTTGGTGCTGCTCGTACTGTAGCTGGATGTCGACCGGTTCAAAAGGGTTAACTCCAGATAAACATTTTTCACTGGAGGGAGCAATTTTAAAATTGACGGTAGTAGCCTAATCACAAACAGAGGAGTTAGTGCTCGCCCGTCGTTGGAAGGAGATAACGCACGCCAAGCCTACCTTTTGAGAGAAACTGAGTTCCGCGGGAATATCCATGGTATTCTCCACTGTCACAGCAGGCCAGAATGACACTTCCATCCACGTGTACCGTCGCGATACCAGCGGTTGCAACGGATCAAAATCCGTAGGTAGCACAGTCTTAGACTGTACTCGACAGATTTTAACCCAGGCATATTGAGTTGCCTCGCCAGGGTTTTCCGAACGAAGCACCACAAAGCTACACTGTGTTTTCTTGGGACCTTCAGCTTGGTCGTCGCTAATCTTCACAAGATCAAACTCCCTAGGGACACTACCCTGTGTAGTTACACCGCACCAAGAACCACCCTTGATACCAAAATCGACGCTTGAGACCGACTCCACCATCACGCGTGAAATATTGTTATCGGCACGTGTCGATGTAGAGAGAGTACATGCCGATCCATCGAACGAAATGCAGTTGGGATGATGGTAGGCGCTTCTCTGAATAATACGAGTGTCTTGGTAAAGCTCATCGGACCTCGCGCAGCCATGTTCACGGGCATCCTTATTCACTTTGAATCGAACAGGAAAGTCGCAGTAATTACGGACTGTCAGGGATGATCGAAGAGTGACTATCGTCTTCAAACCACTCAGCTCCACACAAACCCACAAAAAGCCATGACCACCGAAGAATCGACCGGTAACAGTATTTCTCTTTATGCTGCACGGGTCACACCAGCGAGAATCCTCGTTGGCTGGCAACTCATTGTCACCCTGCTCCTTTTCCCTGATAGACTGTCCAATGAGTTTTTGGCGTGGATCTTCCATAGCAAAGCGAAGCTGGTAGAATGGGCTGTTCGCCAGGGAGAGCCAGCTGTACGCCGCACTCGCATCAGCAGGCAGCAGCAAACACTCCGAAGTTCCTTCTTGCCGATACCATATATCCACGCCCGCGTAGTTGACGATCCTTATCCGCATACTTGATAGATTTTTGTCAGAAGTTGATGTAACGGATTGAGGCTTCAACTTTGCCCGCAAAAGCCTCGGAATCGAAGATATCACCAGCATCGATGTCTGGTTTAGGTACACGGAGACAGGTCCAATCAGTGTAGAGACCTCAAGGCCCTTTGAGGAAAACTCAATCATCGCGTCAACAGTAGTTCGTGGGATAACAGACACAGTCAGTAGTTGGACCATATTGTCCAGGTAAATTTGCACTGCCGACGATACTTGTACATTCAGTGTTCTTGAGTGGCTGCTACCGGAAGCCGCACATGAGAGGATTGTGTCATTGAGCTCAGCAGTGATGATATCATGGGAGTCGTTCGCAGAACCCACATGACTGGCAGACAGCGTGACTTGAGGAAGTGTAATACTAGCAAGCACGCGCTGGTAGGCATCACAATCCAAGACAGAATGAACTTGCAATGAAGAAGCAAGCAAAGCGTTTACCACAAGACGTTTTTGTTTGTTCTACACAACAAACAGCCGTTAGTCCAACGATCAACATGACAAGATGTACCACGCTCACATAGCTAGGTTTCTCAACATACCTCGGACTCTTGTTCACTCTGTAGTGGGCTTCTCCATCTTAACTCCCAGTTATCTGACGAGAGAGAGTTGTTAAAAGAGAATTTCCTTGTTTGACCGCCAAATTCGAGGAGTTTCGCTCGATACCGTGTTTCCTCCATGTCATCGTCAAACCACTGGCTCACCAACTCGCCAAAACTTCCTGGTTCGTAGGCGTCTTCCAAACTGTCAGAACCTGCATTGGTTGGGGTACACTCCCACGGAACGAAGAATTCGCAGACGAGAACAAAGCAAGCTTTCTTGCTATCCCAGCATCTCAATTGACAGACAATGTCACAAAGCCGTCCCGCCTCGCCTTCCTGATCTTGATCCCAACTCCACGACGGCCAGCCACTTGGAATACCAGTAGGAGGAATGGGCACGGGGTTAGCCACAATCGTACAAATGTTTCGTGGTATGTGGTAGCACCAGCGCATTCCCATCCAACTGTGCGTTTTGTTGCTAAGTCCTGGAATGGAAGACTGTTCTACAGTCAGGTCACGTTCCATGACACCCCACGGTACATTGCAGTCCTCGATGTAGGCTGCCACGTCTTCCAGCTCAATATCGAAGTTATTGGGATCGATTTGAATTTGAACCTTTGTGCTTGCAACAGGAGGTGAAGTTGAAGCAGTGCTTTGGGTTTCAATCAAGAGAGCCTCAGTAACCACGAGTTCACCGGGTGAGGGTCGTCGACCTTCTGCCATCCGCCGTAAGTTTTTAAAGTCATCCATTGATGCACCATCGAAGTTTTCCAAGGGTAGGATCCCTTGCGTGGCAGCGCCGCTTTTACCAACATCACCATAATCTTTCGGTGAGGTATCAACTCCCTTTTCAGCGCCGGCACGAGCTATCAAAGATAATATAGCCCCCAACGAAAAAGATGAGATTTTCACGCAAAGCGCATTCACTTCAGCCTGAATGCTTGTCCGTGCGATGTCCGTGTATACCAAGCAGACTTCGATATCCCTGGTAGCAATTCGCTCAAGCATTTGGTGCTGTTCTCCAGTGATTCGAACGCTACAATCGTGCAGCAGTCGTTGAGCCTCAGACACGACGCTGATGTACTTTGAGTAGCGCTGCCATGTGCTTGAAGTGTGCATTGGTACTGGACCGACCGAATTTCTTTGAAAGCGAACCTCTAGAGGAGGCAAGTCGTCGGATGTATTCACGCCAAACTTGTCAACATTCAGCATCATTTCTAGTGTGGGCACAGAAACAAATCGATTGATCACGTTGACTGCTTGCCCATTCGCACGCAATGACTGTTGCGCCATTTCATCACTGCCAATCCCCACACTCGCGAAAAGCTGACCAGAGGTCATCCAAACTGCAGATCTTCCTCTGTGTGTGGAATTTTGTCGCCAATACGACATCACACTCGGAGCTACAAGCACTTTAACATTCCATCGTTGCCGGAAAGCAAATGGTCTCCTTTCAATGGTTTGAACAGTGTACTCCTTTGCTTTCTTCTCCCAATTGCACGCAGAAAAAACAAAACTTGGCTTTAAGCGAGCGAACCGAGTCACCGCCAAAATGAAGTGGTGCGACACGTGAAGTTGGTATGCTTGCACATCAAGGAACAGTGTGCCCTCAGTGCGATCGCCAAAGTTCCAGCGTGCTGCAACCAGCTTCTCAGGGTAGTTCTCCGCAATTAATTGCCACAAGCTAGGCTCTGCGTTTGCTCCAAACACCACTTCTTCTCTTGAGATTTGCGTGGGGCTTTTAGGGTCTGAGCCTGTGCGATGACCTATTACCACATTTTGAACAGAAGCACTGCCAGCAAGACCCGACAGGCTGTGCGTAACAGCGATGGTACCTACGCGAACGTGCGTCGAGGTGTTCATCTCGAACATATTCAGCTCGATTCCATCGCACGAAACCGATAACTCTCGCTGGTGTCGGTGTTGAACAATTTCGGATTGACTCCGTGGCTTCGATAGTTGGACTGGTTTCAATTTCACCCGTGGTGGCGTCACGACAGACTGGCAAAGGGCGCAAATTCCTTGAATCGCTCCAGCCATACGAGTAGCCAATACATCAAACGATGCTTTGTGCAGATCAAGTCTTAACTTGGTCAATTCGACAGCAGCAGAAGTTTTCACTCCAGGGTAACCACTTTCACTACTTGCGAAAGATTCTTCTTCCACGATGCACGTCATGTTAAGCGGTGACCAGAACGTCTCTACGTTCGAAAATCGTGCAGAATATCCTGTCGCTCGGCCGATATGTTCTTCAAACGGTCCAGCTGTAATCAGTTCTCGGCTGGAACTTATTGCAAGTCGGTTGAATTCCAGTTCGGCAACAAACCCAGAAATTTTCCCAGCCTTGCAACTGACCCGAAGCTCCGATTGACCAAATCTTTGTGCTTGAGCTGTTGGTCGTCTCGGTAGAACCCGGGAATTGAACGGAGGATATCCTAATCCATCCAGCGAAATATTATTTCGCACTGCAGATGCCACCGACAACGATTCCAACACAACGCACACGTTTCCTGGTACTACCGCTTGTCGCGATAGGATAACATCCATGAGCCTTTCATCTGGAAAAATTAGGCGGAGTTGGCCAAGCAAAATGGACACCTCCATACTCGTCAAAGATACCTGCGGGGCCTCATCGGGTGAACTTCGAACTTCCGCTGCTGGCACATTCCCCCCTTGTCGTGTGCTGCTCTCATCGAAATACGGCTTCGATGCATCCATACTACACACGCCCAACACTGTAGCGAGGCAATATAAGCTCGAAGTTGTCAGGGCTACATCCGCACTTTCCACAGATCCCGCGACGATATGATGCGGAAGACCTGCGTCGTTGTAATTGCGATAGAAAGCCGACATCAGCGGGAACGAGTGAGCGGGCTTTGCCACAGCAGCGTCATTCCAAGACAAAATCAGAGGGATTTCCGCTAATGGGATTCCATCAGCTTTGTGTTGGTGCCACTCGACGCTTGCCTCATGGAATGCTTTCGCAATACTGCTCGTCAAGTGCCATGACTGCATCACAGATGGCAATGACTGCTCCAGGACATTAGCATTTGCGACGGCGAATGTTTCTGATAAGCGCATTAGATCAGATAATTCCAGGCACACCAGAACACCTAGAAATGCGTGGTCCGGCAACCTTGAAAATTCACCAAAAGCACTTTGAACTTCTTGCCTAGCGCTTTGAAGTCGTTCCACAACTTGGATATCGCTCACGGATGCTTGGATATCTGTAAAGGCACCACGTGCAATACGTTTGAGGTGATGATTGGTCGGGTGATGGTTGCCCATTCTTGTCGCTACACAAATATCAAACACCTTGCCGGACACGACCGCTCGAATCAATCTGTCTTCACGGTTTGATCGGTGGTTGATGTCAGCTACACACGTAAAATGGATGGAATCAACCTGAGCTCCCAACCTCCAATGCCACCGGTTGTGTTCAACAGCCTCAGTCATTTTTGCTTCCTTTTGTTGCGATAGCGATTTTCTTGACTGGGCCTCTACTTGTGGAATTTTGAGGAGGTATAGGAGCTTTACAGTGCACATAACGTAGCGTTATCATTAGTAAAATGGCAGAAAACAACACTCCAAAATGAAGGCACTGTACCTTCAATCGAGACAATGACGCTTCGACGTTCGATACATGGAGTGATAGGTCAACCGCATAAGCGTGCTGATTGTCAACAAATCTGTGTGAGAAGTCCACAGAAATGCTGACACCTCGAACAACTAATATCATCGGGTCTGTCAGCCCCTTGAGCACACCGTTTTCAGAAGCACCTAACGTGGCGTCTTCCAATGTACACACAAGCTTCAAATTTCCCCCCGATTTCACTTGACTTTGTCGAACCATCTCCGTCTCCACGGACGATATCGACGCTCGCGGGATATTCAGCTGGAGTGCTTCATTCACATACACATTCCCACCACCAGCTTTCAAATCGATGGCAAAACTCCAGCCAGTTGGAATATTGTTCGTCGAATCCACACTCTCTTCAACGCTTTCGCGCGACCTTGACTCTTTTCCAGCCGGCACATTTGCTGTGATTCTTTTCACGAGACTCAACACTACAGCTACGAGCTGTGACACACCTTTCAATTCCACATTCACTCGGCCAATCTGGGCATTAATAGCAATTTGACACTGCGCACATGTGGTTGCAACCAACCCCGGATTCAGCGAAAACAAACCAATAGATCTGAGTAGTGGTACTGCCCTCAATGTGCCTGACGACTTCTCTTGAACAATTTCCAGCTTGAAAAGCGGAGCACTGGTGCTCAATCCATTGATCGCTATCGGAGAAGCCCCACCTTGAAATATGGCGCGACTAGCTTCACAGTCGCTGTTTATTCTCTTCGAACTGACGCTGGCAGATGCAATTTCAGCGTGCAGTGATTGATGCTCAGCCTTTACCAACCTTGGTCGATTTGAAACAACCTTGGAAAATGAAGACCTGCATACTTCGACTAGAAAAAACACCTTTGCCACCTTTGATGCCGACTCCATTGAGTCCCACGTAATAGGGCATCCCAGGGGTCTCAACAAGCAATTAATCGTGTTTCCCACTTCATCAATAGCACGCAAACTTACCCCAATAATCAGTTTGTCCATATTTCCCAATAGCCCGTCGTTGTCACCTCCACCAGCCGAGTTTTCTGTGACCAGTAACTCGAGCCCCAGGGCTTCTACCAGTGGAACCGGAGTGAAAGGAGTAGTTTCAGGTTTTAGCCTTTCCAGATGTGCTGATGCAACCCCAACTTGGAGTCGACTTTTGCTGCTACCAGGATGAAAGGTGCCGAACCATGCAAAGTCACGCGCAATCACACTTAAATCACCACAAGAGTTTCCCCTCCTTTCAACTTCCCCTGGTTTTTGACATGAGCCAGGCACACGAATACGGGCATTGCTTATCGTAACCAACTTGACATCACTCTGCACGATTGACTGAAAACGTGGTGGCGCATCGTCTGGGGAGGACTCAACAGTATTCTCTGCCGAATTGCACTCTGGGTCTTTCTTTCTGCGCAAGATGACCGAAAGTGCTTCCATAATCTCTACACATTTCGGGGGCTCCAACACAATCTGAGCCGCGCCAATAGATACGTCCAAAACCTTCGATATCGTTTCATCCCTCAACTTACCGTCAGGTAATGCATCCTCACGATCAATAAATGTTGACGTGGACGCTAAACGCAACCGTAATGCCGAATGAACGCTTCGGTGTCGAACATTGGACACAGAAGATACGTGGGGCGAAGCTGCTGAACATGAATGCAACGCGTAGCGAGAAAACAATGCAATAAGTTGTGGTTGGAGCAATTGTGCTAGATTGTCCGCTGCTCCGATGTCCGGGTTACGGTGGACTCGGTAATCCCCCGCGGCTGAACTGAGAGCACGTGTCATTCCTTCAGAAATTGAGATCGGGAAGCCGCTCGATGCCCACGCTGTTGACACAGCATTTGATAAGATTCCTCCATCAAGCACTCGCTCCTTAATGCCAATAGCCCTGGTCGCTTGTTGGCTTATTTCGACAATTGTGATAATCGGAATACAGCGAATACTGTCGCCGTTCCATACCGTAAAACATTCACAGACCGAATCCGAGTCTGCGTCACCACGGCCAACCTCCAGCGTTTTCCATACGGGAATATCAGCGTCCAGACTTACTTTGACAATTTCGAAGCTCCGTGTGTCACGCTGATTCAGCCTCGTTGCTTCCTCCCCAAAAAACGAATTAATAAAGTATGGGTGTGAAACGCAGTCGGAGAAGTGAGACGAATCAATTGATCCCCAGGTAAGCAGTGCCTGCCCTTTCTTGCATTTTGAGTCCTTTCGGCTGTCGCTAGCCCCAGCCGACACGAGCTCAATTTTTTCGATTTCAAATACCATGTCCATTCCGTTTTGTTCCTTCCCTCGTGCCAGTAACATTTCAAGAGCAACATAACTCAGCGTCAAATTAAGGATGGGCACTGCAGGTCGAGCCACTTTCCTCTTTCTTGTATGAGTGGGGACCTTGACCATGCCAAGATTTGCTACTGGAACGAGCTCTTCTCCACTCTCAGCAATTGAAACATCTTGATGTTTCAGTTCTTGATCTTCTTTTTCATGCTTCCGCAACGTCAAAGAAGCCGAGCTGATGCACAGTCGGACGCATGAGGTTTTTGTGACAGGGCCATTAGCAGTTAACAGGACCTCGTCGTCGTCAGAGACTGATGGCTGGATATTCATCAAAGTCCCTCTTGTTTCAGCGAGCAGCTCAGAGACTAACTCGTCTTCTTCCCCATCTTCGGCTGTGCCCAGAGCATTCATCGCCCACCCGAACCATGACTCTTGCTTCTTCGAAGCGCTACCTTCCTTCGATTCTTCAGTATGCCCTGTCTGGAGAACTGCTACAGGAGTAACAGGCGCACGGATCGGTTCGGCCTTGGTATCACGTGCGATGCCCATCGATACATGAGCATTTTGTCTTTGTGGAGGTAGCTCGTAAGCTTGGTCTATCTTGCGGCTTGCGCTCTTGATCAGTTGGTTCAGCATCTCTATTTGTCTATCGCTGACCGAGAAGAGCAACTCACCGATGAAAACGTCCACTTCGTACATGGGCGCCACCTTCGAGCGATTGCACGAGTAGTAGTAAAAAGGGTCACACAGCACCGACGGCGTGTATGTAAATAATCCATCCACGTCAATAACATTCTCTTCGTCGCGAGGCGCATCATTGACCGCAGGAAGATGCTGGTGCAGTGGAGAAGTCGGTCTACTCCTGCTTCCGTCTCGGCTTTTCACCACCGCGTTCGGCAACAGCATCAACTTGGCTCGGACCGACGCCGACGTCCTGCTCAGCACCGGCACCTCATAGCCCAGCACTTTCCGCCGCACGCGGTCCTTGGTATCCGGCTCGCTCGTGTATCGATCCAGAAAAATCGTCACATCCTTCGCATCAATTCGCTTGCAGATCGCTCGTCTGCCCGCCCCCAGTTCTTCAAAGTTGCGCGTCCACCCGTCACGTTGACTAGCCGAATAAAAGTCCAGCGTCTACCACCAAAACCAGCATGAATTAAAACCGCCACCAATTCCCAGTGCGGAACTCACCCCTAGAGCGATGGAGAACACCACGTCGTCGTGCTCGTACTTAAGCACGAGGTTGTTCACTTGGACGCTGACGTTCGCCAGGATTTTCTGCAGCGTATCGTGGAGCCAGCCGGACTTTGGCTGCTCGATTTTGGCCTCGGCGGCGTCCGAAGGCGCGTCCCCCGCCGCTCCGCGCGCGCTCTTGGCCGTCAGGATGAGCTCGATGGTGTAGAGCTTCACCTCGATGGGCTGCGACAGCAGCTGCGTCCACGGGATGTGGATGCGCAGCTCCCGGATGAAGCCACGCGAAAAGTCGAAGCTCGAGGGGATCTCGAGGCTCTCGCGCAGCACGTGGCGCTTGATCTCCAGGTCGTTGAGCACCACGTCCCCGCCGAAGAGCCCCAGCCCTTCCAGCTGGATGTCCTCGATGTACTTGCCCAGGTAGAACTGCAGGCTCTGCGCGATGTAGCCACGCAGCGGCGACAGGATGTCGAGCATCGTGAGATGGCCTTATGACACGTTGCCCCGACAGGGTGCCATTTGCGATTGGGTAAAATTGAATTTGACCAATCAAACGGAAGTTGAAGTGATGAATGGCTACAAAACACGGACGCTCTACTACAAAGAGGTCAACAGCGGCGAGGAGGTCTGCTGGAGATTTTTGCTCAATCGAGTACTTCAGTTGTATTGGCACTAGTGACAGCAAAACCTCAAACCGTCCCACCTGGTCGTTCTATTTGCTACTAGTAGTCACCACAACTGTAGTTGCCTACTACAGTTGTGACAACAATGCTCAAATGTACTGAATGACTTAGAGGAAAAGTTTTTTCTCTGAAGATCAATGACTCATCGTCTGACATTCCCTTGAGGAACGCCGGGAACGTGTAAGCGGTATACTTATGCTTACGGTAATACGATGCGTCCCTACTACATGTACAACATTTGAGTTCGTTCACTGTTATAAAGAAGCGTTTGCCTTCCTCCCGAGCAGCTCAAAGTGATAAAAGGATAAAAATACTTCTTGAAGTACATGTACATGTATGTATATCAAAGCTCTATGTGCTGGAGCCTCACGTGTGGTGAACATTGTCAGGTTTGGTTACATACTGCAATTGCAGTGGGGGGCTCATGCGTCGGTCTAACGGGGAGGTCAACCTCAGTCGAAAACCGGCTCGTCGCTCCACTCGCCCTCGGACCACCACACTTCCGTGTCCGAGTTCGCGTCCGACGCAGCATATCGCCGCCACTCCGTGCCATCGTAGTCCTCCACGAGGCCATACTCATCGTAGCCGTCGCTCTCGTCCACAGGACTCGCGCTAAACGACCCTGCAGACTTGACCGATCCGCTGGATACGCTCTCACCATCCGAATCGTAGATAGCGAACCACTGCAACTGCCGCTGCACAATGTCCACGTTGCCCGCGCACTCCTGCAGCATTTCGTCCACGACACCGTCGTAGGCAAACGGCTCCTGCCCGAAGTTCACGTGGATGGCATCTGACGAGTCCAGCCCGACGGCCGGGTACCACTGCTCGTGCACGCACTCCATGGCGTTGCCTTCGTTGCCGATGAGCTTGCCGTTGTTCGTGAACATGACAAAGGAGCGGCCATCACGCACGTTTCGCCGCACTCCACAGCCGATGGTGTCGTTGGTGCCGAAGGCCGGCCCGAAGTGGCGCCCGCGGTTCGAGTGGAACATCTGACCGTCGTCGCCATGGTATCCGTAGGACCGGAAGTCCCAGCCAGGCTGTCGGTCGACGAGTGGGAAGCGCGAGGTCACGAGTCCAATAGACGTCACGTCCTCGCCGTGCACTCGTCTCGCCGAAGGCTTGACGCGCTTTGTGATGGAGATCTCGAAGTAGCCGCTGGACACGACGCCCACGTGGTACTCGAGCGCATTCGTCTGCAGGTTCCTGCGCTTGAACACTGCGATGTGGAATGTCGTGGGGAACGGCACATTGGACCGCACGCAGCGGTCGTCGCCCAGGATGTCACCGTCGAAGCCAAAGTCCACCACCTCCGTCGGCTTGACCGGTTGCGCATGAAGGGACGCGACACTGCAACTCAAGTCAACAGAAACGTCAGTCACTCAGTCAACCACCGATCTGATCCACTGCAAACTGCCAGCCATTCACTCACTTTTGCTCGAGCGCCAGACTGCCTCGGTAGTGCCGCGTCTGCTGGATGTCCGCGTAGGCTGGCAGCGGCGTGATCGCGTGCGCCAGGAGCTGGTACATGCGGCTCTCGCTCACGTTCTCGGGGAAGAGCTTGCGCAGCTGCTCGGACATCACGAGCGGCACGGAGCCGTTGCGCGCGCCGGGCAGTCGGAAGTTGAGCGTCTCCCAGCGGTGGCAGAAGAGCGCCTTCCACACAGGGAAGCGCGGCAGCACCGAGCGTGCCGTGAATTTGGACGCGCACGTGAAGGCCTCGACGTCTCGCGGCGCCGAAAACGACAGCAGCTGCGCCACCAGCTCGTCGTCTAGCGCATGGATTGGCGCCATGCTCTCTCTTGGTCTTAGTGGCGTCGGGGTCTTGTTTTGCTTTGAACAATGTCGCGCGTGTCCGGCGTGAAAGGTTGCAACGACTTGCAACCGTTGACGGTGCTTCAGAGATACGGTCCACCAATCCTCCTGATAAGCATGGCGAATCCTCCCGAAACAGAATAGGCGGCGGGGCGACGTACGCACAACAACTTTCACAGTCGACCTCTCAGTAAGAATATGAATATGTGACAAAGCCACGAGGATGCGCGTCGCATGTGATTGGCTGCTTCGTGCCCATAGATGACACGGGCGACGTCGATGGCTACATTACGTGGACGTACCAACGGCAAGGACGACATCCGTTATTTCGCTGCACTGTCAATCTCTACGATGGGCCCACGGCTTCCTTCCTTCCTCCTCGGTCGATCTACGTAGCCGTGGGGCCAACTGAAAGCAGCGCACCTAGCTAATAAACGCCTTCACGAGCGACTTGGCGCGGCACGGGCCGGTGGACGTCATGATCTGCTCTCCCTTGTACGTCGCCACGCACTTGTCATCGGTCAGGAAGTCCGGCGAGACCTTCTCCAGCACCTTCTGCTTCTTCATCTGCGCCGCCGACAGCGGCTCGCCGCTCTCTGAGGCGATCGTCACGCGCTCGCCCACCACCGCGTCGGCCGGGGGCTCCACGAATTGCACGTTCTCGTGGGCCTCGTCGCACGCGCACAACACCATACCGTGCGACTTGAAGCCGCCCAGTTTCGCCGGCTTCAGGTTCAGCAGCACCAGCACCTTGCGGTTCTGCATCTCCTCCAGCGAGTAGAACGCCTGCAGACCCGACGCGATCTGCTTGGGCTCCTCCTCGCCGATGTCGATCTCCTCGCAGTACAGCTTCTCCGACTCCGGGTGCTTCCACACCTTGGTGATCTGGCCCACACGGATGTCCAGCGACGCGAACAGCGGCGTGGCGGCCTTGGCAGGCTTGGCCTTCGCCGGTTTAGCCTTGGCTGCGGCAGCCTCGCTCTGCTTCTTCTTTTCCTCCTCGCTCAACACCTTGTTAAACAGGATGTCGCCGATCGCTACCTCCGTGCCAGGCTTCAAATTGTCGTACTCCGGGGATAGAGCCGTGAGCACCACGGGAGCCGTGCCTAGCTTCTTGAAAATTGTATCGGCAGTCTTAGGGATGATCGGGCTCAAGTAGTGCGCCAGCACGTAGATGGCCTCCAGACACGTCCGCACGACCACCTGACGCGGCGCGTCCTCCTTCATGTGCCACGGTTCCTTCTCCGTCAGGTATTTGTTGGTCTCCTTGAGCGCGTTTACAATTGCCAGACAAGCGTTTTGCAGCGAGAAGTCCTTGTACGAGTCTTCCGAGGACTTCAACAACTCGTAGATGTCGATCGGCTTGTCCGCCTTGGCATCGGGCACGACACCGTTCGAGTACTTCTTACAGATGTTAACGGTACGGTGCACCAGGTTGCCCAGAGTGTCCGCCAGCTCCGAGTTGTGAATGTTGATGAGGTCGTCCTCGGAGAAGGGCATGTCCTGGCCGAACTTCGCCGAGCGCACAATGAAGTAGCGGAACGACTCCAGCCCGTATTTGTTGATCATCTCATACGGGTCAACGACGTTGCCAATGCTCTTGCTCATCTTGGAGCCATCCTTGGCGTTCACGAAGCCGTGCCCAAACACGCGCTTGGGCAGCGGGATGCCCGTGCTCATCAGGATGCAGGGCCAGATCACGCAGTGGAACCACGTAATGTCCTTGCCGATGATGTGCACGCTGGCAGGCCAGTAGCGGGCGTTCGCTCCGTCCGGGTACCCGATAGCCGACAGATAGTTGGCCAGTGCATCGAACCACACGTACAGCACGTGCTTGGGGTCGTTGAGCAGCGGGATGCCGTGCGTGAAGGTGTTGCGCGAGGCCGACAGGTCCTGCAGCGGCTCCTTGAGGCGGCGCAGCAGCTCTTGGCGACGCACCTCGGGCTGCAGGAACTCGGGGTGCTCCTCAATGTGCTTGACGAGACGGTCCTGGTACTTGGACATTTTGAAGAAGTACGACTCCTCCTTCATCTTCTTGAAGGGCGTGCCGGTCGTGGGGTCCTTGTAGTCCGTGAGCTGGGCCTCCGTCTCGGTCACAAACGTCTCCTCGCGCACGTTGTACCAGCCTTCGTAGTGGCCGAGGTACACGTCGCCCTTGTCGAGCGCGCGCTGGAAGAGCCACTGGGCGAACGTCTTGTGCTCGTCGCTCGTGGTGCGGATGAACTTGTCATTGCTCATGTTGAGGTCCTTGGTGAGCTGCTGGAAGATGCCCGCGTACTTGTCCACGAGCTGTTGGGGCGTGACGCCCTCGGCCTCGGCCGTCTGCGCGATCTTCTGGCCGTGCTCGTCCGTGCCCGTGAGGAAGAAAACGTCGCGGCCGAACACGCGGTGGTAGCGGCAGATGACGTCCGCGCACACGTTCTCGTACGCGTGGCCCATGTGCGGCAGGCCGTTCGTGTAGTGGATGGCCGTCGTCAGGTAGAAGCTCTCGCGCGCGGGCTTGGCCGCCGCCACCTGCGTCTCCAGCGACTGCACACGCGCATCTTGCTGCTGCTGCGCCACCTCCAGCTTGTCCACGCGGGCTGCCAAGTCCGCGCTCGTCGACATTCTCTCTCTCTCTGATACGCTTGGACTCGACGGCGCTGATTCCCTTTTGGCTCCCTCCCCACCAACTGGTCACAAGAAAATGTGTGACGCGCGCCTCAAATCGAGATGCGTCATTGGCTGAAAAAGAATCGTCGATAAACGTGCTCATTGGTCAATTTTGCTACACCTTCACATTCAAATTTGCCCGCCAAAATAAACACCGCTGTCAACATCTTCTATCATCCCAATACACCCACATCTCCCCGCATACTGCTATCCGTGTAGCGTACCTCCGCGGCAACTATCCGCCTACCACCTTGAAATTTCGCGCTAATATCTCGGCCGGGTCGCCCACTTCGCGAGTCCATCCACCATGGTGCTGCACCGCCGAGGTAGCTCCAGCTCGCTCTCGAGCGTCGCCACGGACAAGCGCAGCAACAACAGCAGCCTGCACAAGCTCGCGGACGACCCGAGCTCCTTCGGGTCCATGCTGGACCAGCTGCACGCTGAGCAGAAGGGCACAATCGAGGCGCTCACGAGCCAAGTGGAGTTCTACCGCCGGCGGGAGGAGCGCGCGCGCCAGGAGCTCGCCACGCT